>VZQC01007541.1:1065508-1123080 GCA_009823505.1 Rhizomys pruinosus | reverse complement strand
AGCCCATGTAAAAACAGATACCAGGGTGTGAGAAGATGTTCAGTATCATTTGTCAATGTAAATTAAAACAAGATACCGGGGCTGGAGAGATAGTCTAGCAGTTAAGCGCACCAACTGCTGTTGCTGAAGACCCAGCATCCACATGGCGGCTGAGAACCATCTGTAACTCCAATTCCAGGAGAACTCCAGTTCCAGGGGAATCCGGTGCCCTCTTCTGACCTCCATGGTATTGCACGACATGGGTGCACAAACCTCCATGCAGACAATACATTCATACACATAAATAAATAAATAAATAAATAAATAAATAAATAAATAAATAAAATAAATAAATAAATAAATAAAATAAATAAAAATAAAAAATTCTAAAAAAAAAAAACAAAAACAAACTTAAAAACCCCAAGATACGAAAAAAGCTGACATATAAAGGCAGACAATAAAGTGTTCATCAGCATGGGGGATGTTAGAATCTCCCTTCTTTGCTGGTGGGAACAAAACAGGTGCACTTGCTGTGCAAAATATCCAGATGGGTCTTCAGAAATTTAAATGAAGTCCCTGTGCCCACAAATTCTGCTGCCAGGTCCACACATACAACTAACCACGGCTGTTCATGCTTCTCACATACTATCACAGCACTGGTCACCATGGGCCAAATGTAGAAGCTGATGTCCACACACTGATAAACAAACAAACCCACTGTGAGCAATCCATGCGATAGAGTATTATTCACCCATAAAAAGAAATGAGATGCTGACACATGCTACACAGGCAAACCTCACACATGCTGAGGGAAATGAGCCAGCGGAAAGGCTACACATCCCATAATTCTGTTCTTATAAAGTCCCTATGGGAGGCAAATCCAGAGTTGGAGAGTGCGAGGAGCATCATTGTTATAACTAGTGCTGAGCACCCACCATTGCACTGTTTGGAGGAATGTCTTCTCTTCAGACGTCCTTTGCCCATTTCTGTGTCCTTAAAGGTTTAGTTTTTTTTATGTGTGTGTGTGTGTGTGTGTGTGTGTGTGTGTTTATGGGTTAATGTGTACTACTTGCATACATGTGCCTGTGGAGGCCAGAAAAGGGCATCAGCTGCCCTGGAATTGGAGTTACAGGTGGTTGTGAGCTACAAGATGTGGATGCTGAGAAGCAAAGCCAGATCATTTGCCAGAGCAGCAAGCACTCTTACCAAGGAGCCACTTCTCCAGCCCCTCCTTTGCCCATTTTTGAATTGGGTTATTTTCTTTCTGCCGTTATTGCATCACACTGGATTTCTTTCTCTCTTTCTTTCTCTTTCTTTCTTTCTTTCTTTCTTTCTTTCTTTCTTTCTTTCTTTCTTTCTTTCTTTCTTTCTTTCTTTCTTTCTGTTTGTGTATGTGTTTGCGGGTATGAGCATGTCATGGCACCCTTGTGGAGGTCAGGGGCACCTCTCAGAGTTGATTTTCTCCTCCCACCTTGTGGAATGTGGGGATTGAAGTCAGGTTGTCAGGCTGCTACTCCCTGAGTCACCTTGTGTCCTGCTGGAGCTTGGTATATGCTGTGACTAGTAAGCCCCTGTCAAATTAGTAGTTTTCAAATATTTTCTTTTGTTTCATGGTTTGCTTTTTAAAAAATGTGTGTATGTGTGTATCTGTGTGTGGGTATGCAGGCAAGTGTCAGTGGAGGGCGTCTGATCTCCTTGAACTAGAGTTACAGTCAGCTGTGAGCTGCCTGATATGGGTGCTAGTAACTGATCTCTGGCCCAGTGCAAGAGCAGCAACCACTCTTAACCACTGAGCCATTTCTCCAGGACCCTTTCTGCCTTGTTCTTTTCCTGATATTGTGGTTCATGTAGAAGTCAACTCCTCTGCTTTTGGGGTTGTTTGTGCTTTGTGCACATTGATGAGTCATGCCATGAAAACGCCTACAACCAATGTGGCAAGTTACTATTGGCCCAAAGCTATCCCCCCACTCTATGTATCTCCTCTCCTGCCTTCCTTTCTCCACCCCCCACCAAGCATATATAAGCCGCTGCCTGACTCAATAAAGTGAGTTCTTGCTTTGACGAGACTTCCGACCCCCCGTGTGGGTCTTTTTGGGTCATCGACACTCACCATCCCACTCAGCCCCAGAGGAGAGACAGGCTGGCCTGGCTCTCCTCTCTGCCCTACCTGCTGGAGGAGCCAGCAGACTGGTGCCCTGTGTGAGGACGGTTTCCTTCGTGAAGTTTGCTGATGCGCCAATTGCTCTGTCTCCAAACCTAACCCCCCTAGAATCCCTCCGAGTTCTACCCAAGAGTAGGGGTTTAAAAAGGAGAGATCCTTTCTCTGAGGGCATTCCCCAGCAGTCATCCCCTCCAGCTCCCCCGGACCCCTTGGATGCTACACTGCAACCCCCTCGGCCTCCAAAAAAGGCCTCAGAAGTTCTGCCTCCAGGGGAGCCGGACATATTGGGTCTCCTCTGTGGGTACTCTCAGCCCTGAAGGGTTGCTTCCCCCCTCGGCCTCCAAAAAAGGCCTCAGAAGTAACTCCAGACAGGATGCCTGAGCCCTTGGCAACCCCAACCCCTTTATCCTCCCCTCGTAGCATCTCCAAATCAGTGAAGGCATGAAATAAGAATGGATATTCAGAGAAATTGTGAGAGGAGAGCTTCCTCTCCCATGCACTTGCCCTCTAGAGGTCTTGAAATGGGCTCAGAGCCTACCCTAAAGCCTGGGCTCTGGCCCCTAAGAGAAGCCCCAGCTTCCACCTTCTGGCCACAGTTCAGGTGGCGAAGGTCACAGAGGCTGGATGGATGGGCTCACAGAGGCTGGATGGACGGGCTTGCCCATGGAGCAAGCAAGCTCAAGCTCTTTTTGTTGCAAACCTTCCACAGAGGCGCTCATTTGCACCTTTGCATAGGCAGGCTTGGGTTGTAGAGGCAACTACCCAGGAATTAATCTAGCAACATTGGCTTGCATGGAAGCTTGTAAAAAGCCAGCCACAATCTAATGTGCTTTTAAAAAGTCCTCCTTAAAAGTTTTTCTATAAATAGTGTAACATGGTGCTTAATTCTGCCGAAGTTTCCTTTTGTCTGCTAAACTTCCTCCAAGATCTTTTCTAGAGACTGGTCTTCTTGTAAATTCCAGGCTTGTAGAGCCTGGCTTGGTGGCCCAGGCCTTTGATCCAAGTGGATGCCTGTGAGTTCAAGGCCAGTCTAGTCTACCAGGCTGGCTGCGACTGTGGGCAGGCTCTGCCTTGAAAAGACCAAAGGCAAAATATAAAGCTTTTCAGTGTGAGGCTGTTTGTAAATACTCTGGTTAATCTAGTCCAATGTTTGTTCTGTGCCCCTCTCCTGCTAAGCAGCGGATGGCTGGTGGGGGAGGGGCTGGCTTTACAGTATTCTGTGTTTCACTGGGAAGCATAAAGTCTCAGGCATGCTTGCCCTAGGGCAGTGCTTCATCTTTCATTGTGTGTTAAAGGTGCAGCTTTGATTCCAATACTCAGGAGACAGACTGTGAAAATGACCTTTTCTCATTGAATATAAGACAATAATGTGACTTTCTTCCCACAGATTGATCTCACGACTTTTTTCCTTTGTACATATGTTTGCATATGCTTGTATGTATGTGTGTGTGCACACATATGTGTATGGATGTATGAGTATTTTGTTTTAACCCCTATAACTTTCTAAACTTCTGTGTTTTAAAAAGGTCAACTATAATTCACTTTATAGATTCAACCTATACAAAACTTGGTTTATACCTTTTGGTGTTAACAATTTTTAATTGGATTTATGTAAATGTTAATATGCTTTTGTACAATTCTAAGAAGCCTCCCAGCTGGAACTGGCCCCTCCAACTCGGATGCAGCTCTATTAATTAGTTAAACTTCTATGGTCATTTGTGTAATTTATTTGTCTTGGTTAAAAAAATTACTGATTGTACAAATGCTGTTACAGTTAGCTACTTTATGGGTGTATTGTACCACTATCAACTACACTCCCTCAACACCTGAGACAAAAACTAACATTGGTTCTAAGCAATAATCTTATTTTAATTTATATATAAAGTATGGTTAAATGTGTATTGTAAAACATTTAACAACTAAGTAAAGCATCTTTATTTTTTATGTATTTATTTATTTATTTATTTATTTATTTATTTATTTGGTCTTTTGGAGACAGGGTCTCCCTGGATCCCCAGCTGTCCTGGAACTCACTCTGTAGACCAGGCTGGCCTTGAAATCACAAAGATCCGCCGGCCTCTGCCTCCGAAGTGCTAGGATTAAAGGCGTGCACCACCACGCCCGGCGTAAAGCATCTTTAAAACAGGGTTTTGTGCCAGGCCTGGAAAAAACCACCTCCAAGGATTGAAAGAAAAATGCTTGTTATAAATCCACTTTATAAGATTTATAGTGATATGTTTGAAATAAGTATTATACATTTATATAGAGGTATTTCAGTAGAGATTTATACAGAAATACAAATAAATAAATATAAGTTAATGGACTTGATTTCTCTGAAGTCACAGTCTAGTAAAAGAATTTTAAGGAACATTTAAGATCTAAAAAAGATCATCCACACCTGCCGGTCCTGCCAGCCCTTCCTCCAGATCCCCCCCTCCAAACCTTGGGCAGTAATCCCTGAGGTCTTTGGCCTAACCATCTCTGGCAGATAGATGTTACCCATTATACCCCATTTGGCACTTGACTCAAATCATAATGACCCCTCCAGGGAGTGTTTCACCCCTGAGGATGGCCCCTCTGCTCTTCCCTCAGGAGCAGCCCAGAATGAAAGTGACATTGCTCCTCCTGCTGCTGCCCAGTGACGGGGGACTCAGAGACCCCTATGCAGCCAGACAACGCCTGGAGACTGGATCTGGAATTGTCCGAAACAAAATCAAAGAACTCACGGCTTCCTGCCCTACCTCCTTCCTCTGCTTGGATCCCTTCTTACACTCTTCCTAATTCTTACCCTCAGGCCCTGTGTGATTTAACAAAATCACTCAATTTATCCAGGGAAGGCTAGATGCGGTAAAGTTACATCAGGTCGAGGTCCACTATCACAGGCTCACCAGCCAGGAACCAGGGTCTTATGAATGGCCATCTTCATACAATCACCCAACCCCCGCCCTCCATGTGGCCAATGATGGGTAAGACCCCAGAGAGACTTGGTCAACCTAAGACAGGGCATGGAGAGGCTCTTCGGCAGACCGGAGTCATAGCAGCCAATGACAGGTAAGATCTTTCTGCACTCAGCCAACCTAAGACAGGGATCAAAACCTTAGCTGTTTGTATCCCAAAGATGGGTAAGACTGAGTTTGCAAGAATAGACAACCTAAGACAGGGGCTATGTTTCTCCTCCTGCATTACAAAAACAAAAGGGGGAATTGTTGGGCCCTATGGGCCCTAGAGAATGTGGCCTACTGTAACCCCCTGAGCCTGACTAGAGTTTAGTGACCTGTCTCTAGCTGGTCACTTCCGCATAGGAGTGACTCAGCATAGCCCGACCTGAAAACGCCTACAACTGATGTGGCGAGTTACTATTGGCCCAAAGCTATCCCCCCACTCTACCTATCTCCTCTCCCACCTTCCTTTCTCCACCCCTGTCCCCGCCAGCAGGGGCAGTAATCCACAAGTACCCAAAGGAGACCCCAGACCTGTAAGATAGGCAAGAGAGAGAGAGAAGGAGACCAAGCGAGCTTTGTCAAGGTCTAGTTTATTGGAACAAAGGCAGCTGCATATATCCTGCAGAAAACAGGAAGTGGGGAGGGGGAGAATGGAGCAGGGCAATTAGTCAGTCAGGCCATCTGGCGTCAGAGGGAAGGCTGTTTTGCAAGATAACAGAGCCGGAACTTCTGGCTGGAACATCCTGTGGCCTCTCTGCATGTCCGCACCTGGTTCTTGGGAAAGGCTCAGGGTGACAGTCCACATAGCCAACTTCCTTGCTGGTGAGTTAAGGCCTGCGGCTCCTTACATTTCTCCCTTCTTTACATTAAGAAGGTATGGGTAGGTATCAGGCAGAGTGGAGTCTGCAGCCGATTATATGGCCGTCCCTGTCTTATGTTCGACCTCTACAAGACCCTCTTCCTTACCCGTCTTTGGGTACCCTGTCGTCCTCAGGGCCCCTGTCTTAGGTTGGTAAGAGGGGAGAGGAAGTTGCCCGTCTTTGGGGTGGCCACCTGGGCTGGTTTAGGCTGACTCACTCTATAAAGCCTGAGGACAATGATTAGAGCAAATGAAAATTGAGCCTTTCTGGGGTGGGTGCAGGAGTAGCTTCAGTGTTTTCCTCGTCATTGGTCGCCAGTCGATGATAACGGACCAAAACTGATGAAGCAGCAAGGGAGGAATCTATTTGAGACTTAATAAAATGTGTTAGTTGTTGGAATGCCCAAGGCCCGAGTAACAAGAGTAGTCCCATAAGGGGTCCCAAGATACTGGGTAATAGGTTGGACAACCAAGGAGAAGTGGAAAACCAATTTTTATACCAGGATTCTTGTTGTTCGCATTCTCTTGTTCTTTTTTCTAAGCTTTCTTTAACTTTTTGTAAGCTATTTTCTACTAATCCCGTTTTGTCTGCATAAAAGCAGCATTTTTCTTTTAAAGCGGCACACAGGCCTCCCTGCTGTAGGAACAATAGGTCGAGGCCTCTTCTATTTTGTAGTACTACTTCAGAAAGAGAAGTAAGAGAATCCTTTAGGTTTTCTAACCCTGTTCTGAGCTCCTCTATGTCTTTATCAATTGCTTGGCTAAGTTGGTGGTAATTTTGTTGGGAAGTAATCATGGACGCTATTCCTGTGCCGACTCCTGCTGATGCTCTATGTGTATTGGGGACGGTTTTTTGTAACTTTATTCTAAATGTGAGTCCCATATCATCCCCCTCCATGTATAGTCTTAGTCCCCATTGGTATCCTTGTCCTTCCCAATATTTTGTTTCCCCACATCTGTAAAGGATATGGTGAGGGAATTACACCACTTCTTTTTTTTTTTTATAATTTTATTTATTTCTGTATGTGTATGAATGTACTGTCTGCATGTAGGTTTGTGCACCCGTGTCGTGCAATGCCACGGAGGTCAGAAGAGGGTCTTGGATTCCCCTGGAACTGGAGTTCTCCTGGAATTGGAGTTATAGACGGTTCTCAGCCGCCATGTGGGTGCTGGGGATCGAACCTGGGTCCTCTGCAAGAGCAGTTGGTGCTCTTAACCGCTAGGCTATCTCTCCAGCCCCTACACCACTTCTTACAGGAGTCATTGGCACTCTGGTAAACCGGCTCTAGTGCCAGGGGAGAAGGGTAAGTCCTTTTGACTGTGATATAATCAGTTTTAGAGGAGGGTTTCCAGTAAGTGTCTCCTGTGGTTTCACAGACCCAGGCAGCACAATAATAATCTGCCTCATATCCACATTTGTAATTTAACTCTCGGGGCTGATGTGTTGTTCCTGGACAGACACATAAGGATGCAGACTGTACGACAGTACGTGTGAGTGCGTTATGACAGCCGGGGTACTCACCCCAATATGTTTTATCATTAATTGGTGTTTTCTGAGGAAGAAACGTGTCGGGCGTTCCCCATCGACTATCTGCTCCCATGGCCAAAGCGCAGAGGACCCTGGTTCAATCCCCAGCACCCACATGGCGGCCGAGAACCGCCTGAAACTCCAATTCCAGGAGAACTCCAGTTCCAGGGGAATCCGAGACCGTCTTCTGACCTCCATGGCATTGCACGACACGGGTGCACAAACTTGCATGCAGACAGTACATTCATACACATAAAGAAATAAATAAAATTAATAAAAAAAATTAAAAAAAAAAAGAAAAACAGGGGTCCCCAAGTAGGGCTACTACCCGTGGTGGAGGAGGAGCTAGCTACATCTCCGGCCTGGTTCTCAATGATCCAGGTATAGTTCCAAATCATGTATGCCTGTCCTTTGGTGGCCCCGCTTCCGATAGTCCCGAGGAGACAGACGAGAGGAAGAACCATTCCTGTAAGGAAGCACAAATACTGTTCTCAGGTGCCACCCTGGGTTGGGTTAATGGGCTTTATTAAGCATTCTGGGAGCCATCTTGCTCCATTTTCAGAAGTGTCGAAGACACATGCATGGCCTTTTCCCCATATGAGTACCGGGTCAGGGCCTTTCCATTTGTTTGTCATAGGATCTTTCCATAACACTTTGGCGTAATCTGTCTTGGTGGTCGGGTGCCATAAACGATCAGCAGCCGATTTTCCCTTTAAGTCTAGATTTAAAAAATCAAGGATGCTATTTCCTTTAAGGGGATTCAACTGTTCCTGGCTTGCAAGTTTGGCCAGGGTATGTTTAAGTGTCTAGTTTGCTCTCTCCACTATTCCTTGTCCCTGAGGGTTGTAGGGGATGCCCGTAATATATTTGATTTTCATCTGAGCACAGAATTGTTGAAGTCTTTGGCTAGTGTATCCAGGGCCATTATCTGTTTTTAAGCATTTAGGCTGACCCATAATGGCGAAGGTTGATAACATGTGGGATATTACATTTTTTGTGGCTTCTCCTGACTGCGCCGTTGCATGTATGAATCCACTAAAGGTGTCAATAGAGACATGAATGAATCTTAGTTTTCTGAAAGATGGAACATGGGTGACATCCATTTGTCACAGTTCTCCGGGTGTCAGCCCTCTAGGGTTGACTCCTGTGTGTGGTTCTGGTAGGAAAGTCAGGCGATTTTTACAATTTTTAACAATCTGGCGAGGTTGTTCCTTATTGATGCCAAAGCGAAGGCAAAGAATGTGTGCGTTTAGATGATGGAGGGTATGAGCTTCCTGGGCTTCTTTTAACGGGTCTGTAGGTTTTACAGTGTTTATGAAGCCCACCAGGCGAGTGGCTAAATCAGCCTTATCATTGCCCTGGGTTAGCGGGCCAGGAAGCCCAGAATGAGCGCGTATGTGTCCAACATAGAAGGGGTGAGTTCGATTTCTCAGCAGTTGTTGTAATTTAAGGAATAGTGAGAAGGTTGTTGTAGTGGGTTGAATTAAAGGGACAGTTTCTAGGGCTTGTAAAGATCTGACAACATAATGACTATCTGAATATAAGTTGAATGGGGTGTCTTTAAGTTTTTGAAAGACTGTTAGGACACCTTGAAGCTCCACAAGTTGGGCTGAGGTATGATTGGTGGATACCTGATGAGTTTGACTGTCTATCACATAGGCAGCCATCCCTGTGGATGATCCATCAACAAAAACCATAGGGGCATTTTTAATAGGGGAGCTTTTAGTGATGAAAGGGAAAAGGAAAGGTGTTACTTTAAGAAATTGAATTAGTTTGTCAGCTGGGAAATGATTATCAAATTGTCCCTGGTAGGTGGCTAATAATATTGTCCATTCATCATTTTTTTGTTGTAGCCATCTTAACTGGTCAGTATTATAAGTAGTTATAATAATATCTGGCTCTTTTCCAAAATGTCTGATAGAGGTGCGCAGACCCAAGGAGCTAAGTGAGCAGACCAGGGAAGGGTAGGTGGGAAGTACCTTAGAATGTGTGGCTGGTAAGTGGACCCATAGTAGGGGTGTTTGCTTCTGCCAGAGGAGACCAGTTGGGGAGTGAGGTGTGGGAAATATTATGAGGAAAAGAGTTTTGTGGGGATCAAAGTACCCTACCCATGAGAAGTTGTTACCATTATTACCATCTTGATTAATTTTTTAATACACCTTTTTATTTTTTATTTTCAAACATTCAAAAACTTATTCACACTTTAATACCTTGAAAACCTGGTTGCATCTTTGTTTTAGATGTTGAAAAGGTGTAACCAGTGTAGATTCATTATTCCAAATTCCTTGATAGATAACCCATAACCTTTGTTGAAATCGAACCATGTTTTGGCTGTTTAATAAAAATTTGCATCTTAAGATGGAAGGGCCAGTTCCAACTTAGAGGCAATGTTCTTATATTATCATGTCTGTTAACATAATATACTTAGAACACAAAAATATACTCATCCATACACACGTGTGCGCACACATACATACACATACATACATACATACATACATACATAAGAAAGATTTGTTAGGTTGACCTGTAAGAGAAGAAAGCCATATTGTTTGATGTCCAATGAAAAACATGAAATTTTTATAATTTGTTATACGGTTGTTTTTACATAATTAGAATAAATGTCCTAGTAACTCACAAAACAGCTGAGATCCATATGCCACCTTTTAGGCCCATTTGCAACCACTTGCCTTCAATGAACTATACCTAAAATTTACTATTCTTTCCCTATCCTGTCCCTTCTGGTCGATTACTCCTAAGCTGTCCCTCTGCTAAGCCTAACTGACCCTATATTATTTACAAGTCTAAAGATTGAGGATTCCCAAAAGTAGACAGGCCAAAGTTGTTTGTAGTCTTGAAATGATCCATCACGTCTTGCTATTAAGGACTTTGGAAGAATAATAACCATTCATAATCACAACAATTACAACCATTATTAATTATCAATAATTACCATTAACCATTATTAGTCACAACAATAATTATGAATAATAATGTTCAAAAATAGCAGCCAACAATGAACAATTTACCATTAGACTGAATTTTTATCAATTATTATCAATAATTATATTCAATAACAATAACTATAACTATTAATAACAATTACTACTAATAATTAACAACAATCTATCATTAAACTGAATAATATGCATACTATAAACCCAATTAAAAATTGTTAACACTAAGGGGTATAAAGCAAACATTTTCTATGAATCGAATCCATTTTTGTTTATAGTTAGCTAAAGAGATTTAAACCTGCAGGACTACAATGAACCGAAAGCAGGAACTCACATTCACTCACACATACACACAGCTTGAAGATGGGCCTAAAGAAATATAAAACAGTTTTATTCAAGGAATTTCTTATTTAAATTAAACCAAAATATCAATTTACGTTGTTAAAGAGACTTTTACCAATGTTCCTTAAAAAAAGACAATTTATCAGACCTAGTTTGTTTTGTTAGAACTTCAAGGCCTGTAAATTCTCCTAGACTTTAAGTTAAACATGCTGAGTTGGATTTGAATTACTTAATTGATACAACTTGGTAGGGTGGAGGTCCACAGTCTGTCTCCGGAGGATTGGAATCAAAGCTGCACTTTTAAAACACAATGAACACTGCCCCGGGCTGGGCTCTTGCCCTAGACTTTATGCTTCCCAGTGAAACACAGAATACTGTAAAGCCACCCCTTCCCCCACCAGCCATCCGCTGTTTCCAGAGCAGGAGAGGGGCACAGAACAAACATTGGACTAGATTAACCAGAGTATCTACAAACAGCTACATGAAAAATGTAGACTAGGCAGCCCAGAACTCACAGACATCCATTTGGATTAAAGCCGTGGGCCACCACCAAGCCTATAATTTACAAGATCAATTTGCAGCATAGAAGACTAGCCTTTAGGAACACCTCTATGGAGTGCTTGCTGCAAAATGCTCCACGGGCATGCCTGTCCTTCCAGCCTCTGTGACCTTCCCCACCTGAACTGTGGCCAGAAGGTGGAAGTCAGGACCCCAGGCTGCAGGGCAAATTCCAACCACATTCCAAAACCTCTAGAAGGCAATTGATGGGAGAGGAAGGGCTCCTCTCACAATTTGAGAAAAAGCAGTCTTTAATATCAATAACAACTTTAGTTTTTAGGGATAGCCACTGGGGAGGGCAGGCCAGGTTGTAGCGCCCCCATGGGAACCATAGTTTTATTGACAGCTCTAAGGTCTTGTAACAACCTCCAGTTCCCATTTTTCTTTTATATTACAAAGATTGGGGAGTTCCACGGTGAGGTGGAAGGCTCAAGATGGCCGAGCGTTAATTGTTCCTGCACCAAAAGCAACGCGGCTTGTACCTTTTGTTAGGGTAAGGGCCACTGATCAATCCAGACTGGGTCATCACTTTTCCATGTGATTTTATCAGCCTGAGGTGCAGGGATGTCAGTGGCCCTTAGGAAAAATTTTCTGCTCCTATTCCTAAATTTTTTGGACGGGGGGTAATTTGGATGGGGACTACAGGGCCTTGTTCATTTTTGCCCAATCCTTTTCCAGGGAGGTACCCTGTATGTAGCATTTGTTTTGTTACTATTTCATTGGGGCTGCACATAAGCATACCCATTTGTGATAAAATATCTCTCCCCCATAAATTTACCGGCAAGCCTTCAACTATATAGGGTGTTATAACTCCTTCATTGTGTTGTTTGTCTGTCCAAGTTAAGAGTTTAGAACTTTGTAGAGTATTTTGTGTCTGTCCTATCCCTTTTAAGTGAGTGACAGAGGCCGTCAACGGCCAGGCTTTGGGCCAATGTTTATGGGCAATAACTGTAACATCAGCCCCTGTGTCTATAATTCCTTGAAACATTTTTCCTTCAATCCACAATGTAAGGGTGGGCCGCTCGTGAGTCAATTGCTGGATCCGGTAAATATCTGATGATCCTGGGCGTGAGGGACCTCTCTTTGTCTGTTTATATGGAAAGTCTCCCATTAGGGGAAGAGGAACAGCCTGTGCTATATGCTGCCCGGCTTGTATGGACAAGGGTCCTCTCGGGGAGGAGGCCAAAATTTTAATTTCTCCTGTATAGTCAGAATCTACCATGGTGGGTACTACAGACAGGCCATTAATGGAAGTTGAAGCCCGTCCGAGAATCAGAAAAAAGGTTCCAGTTGGGGGAGGCCATATTGGCCCATTTCTATGACTTGAATTCCCTGTTCAGGTGTTAATATTCGAGAGGAGGTGGAACACAAGTCCAATCCTGCACTCCCTGGGGTGGCTCTGGACAGTTGAGCCCCGTATTCTGAGAGGTTGTGGTAGGAAGTGGGGCCTGGGGCTGGCCCCTCCATCCGTTTCCCTGCAGGGGTGGCAGGGGATTCCCTTCTAAGTCTGTTTTTGATCGGCATTCATTGGCCCAATGCTTTTCCTTTTTACATTTAGGACAGTTCTGGCTAGGCGGTCGGGAGCCGCCTCCGCTGCCGTGGGTGGGTGGAAGGTTCACAGGCATAGCAGAGTTGGGGCCCTTGGCCATAGATAAACATTGTTTTGCAAAATGTCCTACTTGTCCGCACTTAAAGCATTTATTGTTACCCTTTTGTATGATTGCTCCCATTGCCAGGGTGACCCCTTCAGTAATTCCTTTAGAAAGTTTGTGGGTAAAGGAGTCAACATCATTGCAAATTCTGATCATTTCATTGAGAGTTTTATTTTTGTAAATGCTTCTGAGTGCCGCCCTGCAAGCAGAATTTGCGTTTTTATAAGCTAATTGTTTTAAGAAGGGGTCATTTTCATCTCTTAAATTTAAAGTCTTTTCAGCGACTTTTAGAAGTCGTCCCACAAATTGAACATAAGGCTCATTGTTTCCTTGGATTACTTTAGTTAGTGGCATAGTAACAGATTTTTTGGAGGGTACAGCTCGCCAGGCTGCCATTGCGGCTTCAGTTACTTGAGCCAACAGTCCCAGAGGCAGTTGAGTTTGTTTGGTCTCAGAGGTGTATTTTCCTTGACCCGACAAGTTATCAACAGTCCAAATCTTAGTATTAGACTTTTGCATATTTAATTTAGCTAGTCCCTGGCATTTGTCTAGGAACTCCGAGGTACACTATTTGGTCCTTTATTTTGGAGGGTATTGTCCAACTCCTGTTTAACCTTTTCCCATGTCTTGGGATGAATGGATGGTCCATTAAGGACAACCCAGGGACAAGTATCACCGATGAATATAAAAAATTTTACTAAGTCCTTTTTTTTAACCCGGACTCCTCTCTCCCTGAAGGCTGTCTCAAAGTGTTGAATAAATTGTTCTTCCTTGGACAGCGAATGGCCCATCTCTAATTTGAGACAAAGAAATCACTTACTTTTCATCCTTGAGGTCCTGGCTCCGTGGGCGGCGGGCGTCCTCTTCTTTAAGTGTTCGACTGGCCAGTCCTTCTTGCTTCTTTGTCTGGTAGGGGGTCTCTGACTTCGAGGCCCACGGTGGGTGCCAATTGTCCCTGCCAACGGGGGCAGTAATCCACAGGTACCCGAAGGAGACCCCAGACCTGTAAGATAGGCGAGAGAGAGAGAGAAGGAGACCAAGCGAGCTTTGTCAAGGTCTAGTTTATTGGAACAAAGGCGGCTGCATATATCCTGCAGAAAACAGGAAGTGGGGAGGGGGAGAATGGAGCAGGGCAATTAGTCAGTCAAGCCATCTGGCATCAGAGGGAAGGCTGTTTTGCAAGATAACAGAGCTGGAACTTCTGGCTGGAACATCCTGTGGCCTCTCTGCACGTCCGCACCCGGTTCTTGGGAAAGGCTCAGGGTGACAGTCCACATAGCCAACTTCCTTGTTGGTGAGTTAAGGCCTGCGGCTCCTTACACACCCCTCCCACCAAGCATATATAAGCCGCTGTCTGACTCAATAAAGTGAGTTCTTGCTTTAACGAGACTCCCGACCCCTATGTGTTTCTTTTAGGGTCATCGACACTCACCATCCTGCTCAGCCCCAGAGGAGAGACAGGCTGGCCTGGCTTTCCTCTCTGCCATACCTGCTGGAGGACCCAGCAGTGGTGCATGCCTTTAATCCTAGCACTGGGAGGCAGAGGCAGGCAGATCAAGGCCATCCTGGTCTACATACCGAGCTTCAGGCCAGCTGGGACTAAAGGGAGACTCTGTCTCAAAAAAATATGTTTTTATTATTTTGAGAATTTTATACATGCATAGAATGTATTTTCATCACAATCGCCCCCCCATTCTTCCCCCTAAACACCTCCCAGATCTACCCCCAATCCCTGATAAACTAGTTTGTCAACATTGCCAGATCTGACTAAAAGGCAATTCTGATTGATTTCTGTGAGCATATGACTTCATCTTGAAGGACAGAAATATTTGATTTGGGAGCAATGTCTGGCATGATGAGATCTATAGCACCACAAATGTGGAGCCCAAGGATTGGAGAGATGGCTACTGTTGTTACAGAGGACCTGGGTTCAGTTCTGAGTACCCACATGGCAGCTTACAAACGTCTGTAACTCCAGTTCCAGGGGATCTATTCAATGCTCTCTTCTTTGGCCTCTGCAGGGTACTGCACAAAAGTGGTGCATGTGCACACATGCAGGCAAAACACTCATACACATAAAATAAAGTGGTGCACTAAAATACAAATAAGACATTTTTAAAATGTGTTAAATGTGGAGCCCAGTTTGGACCACAGACCCTCTAGCCACTCTCTACACCTCACACATAAAATGGCAAATGTGTCTGGACTAACCACTAAAGTTATTTACATGAATTAGTTCTGGGAAAGCAAATGGCAGTTCACAAACAAACATCAACAGCACAGTGACCACAGAGCAGGGAGAGAAAAATTGTGTTGATTCGGTGGCTCAGCCAGCCAAGGGAGCTCCTTTTCAAACTTTGGAGAAAATAGATTGCAAGGTTTTGTGGGATTTTTTCTTTTATGAAATCATTTTTTTTGGTCTTTTTGAGACAGGGTCTCCTTGTAGCCCCAGCTGTCCTGGAACTCACTCTGTACACCAGGCTAGCCTTGAACTCACAAAGATCTACCTGCCTCTGTCTCCCAAATGCTAGGATTAAAGGCATGTGCACCATGCCAGGCTTGAAATCATTTTATTATAATCAAAGTTGAGTCTCCCTCTCATTCACCTTGTGCATTTTGTCACGTGACAGAACGCCTGATATAAACAATTTAAGAGCTTATTCTGCTCATGGTTTCAGAGGCCTCAGCCTGTCATGGTGGGGAGGGCACAGGGAAAGGGTGGAGATTCTGCTGCACTACTTGGCTCCTTTTTACCTCCTACTCCAGCAGGGCCCCAGTCTATAGTGATGATTCTACCAACATCCTGGGTGATTCTTCCTCAGTCCTCCTGAAAATGCCCTGATGGGCACACCTGAGGTGTACTGAACTAACCTCCTAGGTCTTCTCACTAGTCTAACCAAGTGGCCAATCAAGATTAACATCACAATATCCAAGCAAGCATTGTTATGTTGCAGCAATATTTTAGTTTTTAAATTATATGTTAGCCATCTATAGCTGTGGACACGGGAAATTTCAGAGCCAAGAGATATAGTGGCTCTGGCAGTAATAGTGCATAGCTCTCCACAAAGCACCCAGGAAACTGGGTGGGAAAGAGAGGGCTCAGGTCCAGGATCCATGGATGTGTGTGACCCCTGTGGTTCAGATCTACTGTAAAACTCAGATCCTGCAGTGCTATGGCCCAGGTCCACTTCAGGTGGCCACTGTGGAGCCTGTAGAGCAAATGGGCTACCACACTCAGTGAGGTTTGGCCCTGTGCAGCAGCATCTCTACAGACCCAGCCACCCATGTCGTCAGTCTCTGCCTACATCAGGCCCCTGTCCTAGCAGTGCCCATCTTCTGCCAGGCTGATGTTAGTGGCTATGGAGCTCTGGGAGAATCCTGGCTGCTGTCTCAAGAATGGGAACTGTCAGACAACAAATTCGATTTCAAAGATCAAATCAGCATTTTCTGGTGATTTAAAAACTGGTAAAAACTAATTTGTGGAACAGAAGGGAACTCTGCTGGTATGGCCAGAAGCCTGCTTCAGGTTACTGCTACAGGTTACTGCTAGGTATATCTGTGAGATGTTTTCAGACCCTTAGATTACCAGGGCTCTAACTTAATGAATGGCTTGGTCCCTTGATAGTTTTAATTTTTTTTTTTTTTTTTGGTATTTTTGAGGCAGGGTCTCCCTTTAGTCCAAGCTGGCCTGGAGCTCACTCTGTAAACCAGGCTGGCCTTGAACTCACAGAGATCCACCTGCCTCTGCCACCCAAGTGCTAGGATTAAAAGCATGCACTACCATGTCTGGCACTGATAGTTTCAAAATTTTAATAAACTTTTAAGAAGTTGTAGAACTGTGGGGATAAGAGCCTGGTTGGAAATGTACCAGAAAAAGCAGGTTGCTGGAAGTGTATTAGAAGGGCCAGTCCTACCTCAGCTCCTTCTCCCTCTGCCACATGTCTGCTTCCTGTCCCCCATGCACATGGGGCAAATTGACCACAGATAAAACTCTGAAAGTTGGGGCTGGAGAGATGGCCTAGCGGATAAGAGCGCCAACTGCTCTTGCAGAGGACCCGGGTTTGATCACCAGCACCCACATGGCGGCTGAGAACCATCTTTAACTCCAGTTCCAGGGAAATCTGACACATTTCACTTCCGTAGCATTGCATGACACGGGTGCACAGACCTACAGCAGACAGTACATTCATACAAATAAATAAATAAATAAATAAATAAATAAATAAATAAATAAAAGCCCTCTGAAACCAGGAGCCCAAAGAAATCTTCCCTTAGGTTTTCTCCAAGTTATGATGTTACAGTTAGAGAATCTAATGTTTCACGGCAGAGGTTTGGGACTGAATCCCCGTGCTTACCAGGTCTTGCCAGCACTCTATCTCCCCATGCAGAGATCAGTAGGCCACTGTCAACAGTAATTGGCTGGTTTTTCCTTTGCACATTTCTGGTTTGGCTAACTTCCATGCAACTGGTCAGATGACAGTCAAGTTTCAAGTCAGAGAAGCAGGTTTCTCTTTAAGACAGAACCACACATCTCTACCCTGACCTGTGTGAGCTGATGCAGGTGTGTTCCAGGGAGCTGCTTTGTTACTGGGGACACATCACAGTAGCTATTTGTGGGGCAGTGGGGTTCCCAGGTGTTCATGAGAGGCGCCATTTCAAGCCCACACGCTGAGCAGTAGGCATGCAGAGCCACATGTGGGAGATGGGAGAAGGGAAGGACTCTAGAGGTGGGTAAACGTGGCAGGTCCTGGACCTGGGAGTTGACCAATAGGGACCAGAATTCGTTTATTTGCAAGAGTCTGAGGTCTTATATACCAACATTTGGTGGGCTTTGGGGGAATGAATGGGGGTGCGAGAATGTATCGCTCTTTGCCTGGGACATCAAAGCACGGCTGTAGGGCGATCTTTCACTTCCTTGATCTATCACTTCCTTGATCTACCACTTCCTTGATCTATCACTTCCTTGATCTATCACTTCCTTGATCTATCACTTTGGTTGGGGGAGGGGCCTTAGCCCCCAGCCTTCACAGGTGATTGGGATAAAAAAAAAGGCAGGCCTCCTCTGATGCTCCAGCCAAATGAAGCATCAATCCCACAGCTATTGACTTATAATGCTCCCTTTACTTTTAATGAAAGGATACTACGCTTTTTTAATAATAAAATTTTTATTATATTTATTTATTTGTATGCATGTATACATACACAGTTAAAGTGTGCCACAAAGTATACATGGAGGTTAAAGACAACTGTGAAAGTTGGTTCTCTCCTTCTACTGTGTGAGTCTCTGAGATCAAACTCAGGTCACCAGTCTTGGTAGCAAGCATCTTTACCCACTGAGTCATCTCACTGACCTAAGATTGTGTTTTTTAGAACTGGTTTCTTGGTCGCCATCATTTCAAAGTGACAAACAATTTTACGAACCTAATGTTTAACTTGAAATGCTTCAGGACTTAGAGTTATACACACATGCAGTGATGAAAGTGGGTGCTGCCATCTTGCTGTTCAACAGGGTGGAAGCCCTGGATGGGCCATGGACTAGAGGACCTGAGCAGCCACATGGAGGAGGGAGGTGATGGATGCCAGGGCAGGTCATGTGACATATCCATGTCACAGCTGCTCCCTGCCAGCTCACCCCCACAGGCTGCTCTCCAGGTCCCTGGGTCTTGCTCCATCTCTGACTCTACTTGTTTATAATTATGTCTCAATCTTCCCTCAGCAGGAACTCCTTCTCACTTAAGACTTTCTCCATCCCAGCCAGGCGTGGTGGCTCACGCCTTTAATCTTAGCACTCAGGAGGCAGAGGCAGGCAGATCTTTGTGAGTTCAAGGCCAGCCTGGTGTAGAGAGTGAGTTCCAGGACAGCTGGGGCTACAGGGAGACCCTGTTTCGAAAAGACCAAAAAACAAAAACAAACAAACAAAAAAAGACTTTCTCCATCCCAGCCTCTTTTGGGAACATGCACACTATCTTCTCCAACATCTGGGGTTCTCTCCACCTAGAACCCATATAACTGGGTTCCCTGCACTTGGCACCCATGTTTTTTCCTTTATAGCAGGTTAGAACTCTTAGCTCAAAGGTTGAAATACCAAACCCAAATCCTCACATATGCAGTTGCTTTAGATATAACAAAACAGAGGTACTTTTAAGCCATTTAGACTCTGAAACTCTAGCCAACATCTGCTAGATAAACCCTGTGGTTTTCAGAAACCAAATGGCTGTCATCTCACCCAAAGACCCCTCCTTTGCTGCTAAGTGATGCCACCCAACCTTTCTATCCCCGAGTCCCCACACATCTCTGCAGGTTCCTAGAGGTTCCTAGAGCCTAGAGGTGGGATGGGATCCTTGGTGCCTCAGGAACTCTGATCTGGACCCCTGGATGTGTGCTGAGTCACCCAGGACTTCTGAGGATTCCTTTTTTCTGTCTTGGTCTTGGGATAGGGTCTTGATGCTAGCTCAGTTTTAGGGACATTTGGGGTATCAGGGGACACAGCTGTCATATCTTATTCTGTGGAGATGGCTATGAGTTCTCTGACCACAGGACTACAGCTTCCCTTAACTTTTTTTTTTGCATGTGTATGAATGTACTGTCTGCATGCAAGTCTGTGCACCCATGTCGTGCAATGCTGCGGAGGTCAGAAGAGGGTGTCGGATTGAAGGACCCCTGCTCCAAGGTTTTATGCACCCTTAAAATCTGTCTTTAGGAACCATGATACCGCCATCCTATAAGGCCTCCAAGTCATGTACGCTATAAGGTTTCCCTCCCCACTTCCTCATACCTTGTGGTGTTCAACTGAGTCATGCCTACCTGTGTGTCAAGATAAGGTTTCCCTCCCCGCTTCCTCATACCTTGTGGTGTTCAACTGAGTCACGCCCGCCTGTGTGTCACTGGCCTGCGTGCCGAGATGATTTTTTTACTATTACACAACCCTTCCTCCATTTCCCCATGCCTTGGGATCTCTGCTTTTAAAAGTTCCCTATCCCAGTCCCTGGGGGTCGACCTCCTCTGCCCCTGCGTGGGTTATGAGCTCGGCCCCAGTGCACTGGTTCACTCCCAAATAAACCTCGTGTAGTTGCAGCAAGGACGGTCTCTGGCTGATTTTGTTGGGTGTCATACCATCCCGAGACTTGAGTGGGAGTCGCCCCAGGAATTGGGGGTCTTTCATTTGGGGGCTCGTCTGGGATCAAAGACCCCCCCCCCCAAATCGCCAGAACCCTCTTGGAGGTAAGGTTCTGTAAGGTTCTTTTCCTGCCTGTTTGTCTACCGTGTCTGTCTGACTCTCGGGGGCGCCAAATCTGTTATTTTCGGCATACAGTCGTTCCGCGCTCGTGAGAGCAATGAACTCCCCATCCCGGAGAGGAGGGGAGCGTTACCGACAGACGTGTCAGGAAGGTAACTGACTGTATCACCCTGGGAGACATCCCAGGAGGTCTGAGGGAAGCCAGAGGATGCTCGAAACCCTCCCATCTGGGTGCCGACACGGACGTTGAGGCTCCCATAGAATCGGGAGTTGTCACGCCCTTTCGGCCATCTGAGTCTGTTTCTTGGTGTTGGAGGACTCACAAGAGACGGGTCCTAGTTTCTGTTTCTATTATATCTTTGAGTGTTTTATTTGTGTTCTGTGTGACCTTGACTATGGGACAGACTGTTAGTACTCCACTTGGACAGACACTAGATCATTGGACTGAGGTAATGAAACGAGCCAAAAATTTGTCTGTTGAGGTAAAAAGGGGACCTTGGAGGACTTATTGCTCATCCAAGTGGCCATCCTACAGAGTAGGCTGGCCCCCTGAAGATACACTTAATCTAACTATTATCTTTGCCATTAAGGAGACTGTTTTACAGAAGGGATCGGGGTCGCACACCAACCAAATCCCTTACATTCTTGTCTGGGAAGATTTGGCTCAAAGACCTCCCCCTTGGCTGAAGCTTTGGATGCAGGAAATTGGCCCCAGCTCCCGAGTTCTGGTGGCTGACAAGACCAACCAAAACAAGAACCACCGAAAGTAAAAACATCCACGGCGGATCCCGACCTGCCTGAAGGGCCTTTTGCTCCCCCAAAGATCTATCCCAAGATCGAGGAGCAAGGCCTATGGGAACCCCCCCTTACCGCCTTCCTCCCCAGAGAAACCACCACCCTGACCAGGGTGCGGCCAGAGGAATAGCAGAAGGACCGGCTGCTGGGACTCACAGCCAATGTGCCCAGAGTCCTGAGGGACCTGATTCAACCACGGCATTACCCCTGCATGTTTACGGCCCCCAGGTCGATCCTGGGCAACTCCAACCTCTACAATATTGGCCCTTCTCATTGGCTGATTTGTACAATTGGAAAACTAACCATGCCCCTTTCTCTGAGAATCCGTCCAGTCTTACAGGTCTGATCGAGTCATTGATGTTTTCCCATCAACCAACGTGGGATGACTGTCAGCAGCTGCTGCAGGTACTGTTTACCACAGAGGAGAGAGAGAGAATCCTGTTGGAGGCCCAGAAAAATGTTCCTGGTGTAGATGGACAACCGACCCAGCTTCAGAATGAGATAGACGCTGGATTCCCCCTGAATCATCCCAACTGGGACTACGATACGGTGGAAAGTAGGGAGAGGTTGACGGGGTACCGCTGGGCTCTCGTGGCGGGTCTCAAGGGGGCCGGGAGAAGGCCCACCAATCTGGCTAAGGTAAGAGAGGTCCTACAAGGAGAAAGGGAACCACCTGCCGTATTTCTAGAGAGACTCATGGAGGCATACTGACACTATACGCCTTTTGATCCTGCTTCTGAGGGACAGCAGGCAGCAGTAGCCATGGCTTTTATTGGGCAATCAGCCACAGACATAAGAAGGCGATTGCAGTGGTTAGAGGGTCTCCAGACCTTGTCCTTACAGGACCTTGTTAAAGAGGCGGAGAAAGTGTATCACAAAAGGGAGACAGATGAGGAACGTAGAGAAAGAGAGAAAAAGGAAGCTGAAGAAAGAGAAGATAGGAGAGAGAGAAAATGAGAGAAAAATTTGACTAGGATTTTGGCCGCAGTAGTAGGTGATAGGGAAGTGCGAGGGACTGAGAGAGAGAATAGACAGATAGGGTACCTAGGCAACTCAGGGCCGAGAAGACTCTGAGGTCCTGAAACCTTGTGACCACTACTGGCAAAGAATCAGCGTGCATACTGTAAAGAAAAAGGACACTGGGTTCGAGAGTGCCCTAAAAAAAGGTTAAACACCAAGGTCTCGAAGACCCTGACCTTGGGGTCAGACGATGACTAGGGGGGACGGGGCTCGGACCCCCTCCCCGAGCCTAGGGTAACCCTGAGAGTGGAGGGGACCCCTATGAAATTTCTTGTCGACACCGGGGCAGAGTTTTCTGTTCTAAAGAAACCATTAGGAACTTTAAAAGATAAAACAACTATTGTGATTGGAGCCACTGGAAAAAAACCATATCCCTGGACTACCGAAAGGAGAGTAGACCTAGGAAGGGGTCAAGTAACTCATTCTTTTTTAGTTATTCCAGAATGTCCCATACCACTGCTGGGGAGGGACTTACTAACAAAATTAAAAGCCCAGATTACCTTCAGCCCAGGGGGACCGTCAATAAAGTGGACACCCCCTGCTTCTATGATTTTAGCTCTAAAATTAGAAGAAGAATACAGACTGCATGAGACTCCTACTACAGTAGCTATTGAAAGAAATTGGATAAAAGCCTTTCCCCAGGCCTGGGCTGAGACAGGTGGAATAAGAAAAGTGGAGCAGGTACCCCCTATAGTTATCACCATGAAGCCAGATGCCACCCCTAACTGGGTAAGACAGTATCCAATGAGCAGGGAAGCCCGAGAAGGGATTAAACTTCACATCCAGAAATTTCAAAAATTAGGCATACTGGTACCATGCCAGTCCCCATGGAACACTCCTTTACTGCCCGTAAAAAAACCTGGGACGAATGATTATCGGCCCGTTCAAGACCTACGGGAGGTCAACAAAAGAGTCCAGGATATACATCCCACTGTGCCTAACCCATACACCCTGCTCAGTTCACTTCCGCCTGAAAGACAGTGGTACACAGTTCTTGATTTAAAGGATGCTTTTTTTTGCTTGAGATTACATCCTAATAGTCAGGCCATTTTTGCCTTTGAATGGAGGGACCCAGAGTCCGGACAGACTGGGCAGCTGACTTGGACCTGACTACCCCAGGGATTCAAGAACTCTCCCACCATCTTCGATGAAGCACTGCATCGGGACCTCACGCCCTTCAGGTCAGATAACCCCCACCTCATGCTCCTCCAGTACATGGATGATTTGCTCCTAGCTACAGCCACCCAACAAGAATGCCAGGAGGGAACTGAGAGACTATTACTAGAATTGGGAAAACTGGGGTATAGAGCTTCAGCTAAGAAGGACCAGATCTGCCAGACGGAGGTCACTTATCTTGGTTATACACTAAAAGAAGGTAAAAGATGGCTGACAGGCTAGAAAAAGAACTGTGATGCAGATCCCAGTTCCCACCAGCCCTAGGCAAGTTAGGGAGTTCCTGGGAACAGCTGGCTTCTGCAGGCTATGGATACCCGGGTTCGCCACATTGGCCGCTCCCTTGTATCCTCTCACTAAAGAGACTGAGAATTTTATCTGGACCTCAACGCAGCAACAGGCCTTTGATCAAATTAAACAGGCCCTATTGGAGGCCCCTGCTTTGGCCTTGCCTGACCTGGCTAAACCATTCACTTTATACGTGGATGAATGGGCGGGGGTTGCCAGAGGAGTTCTTACCCAATCCCTGGGCCCATGGAAGCAGCCAATAGCCTACCTATCAAAAAAACTTGATCCTGTGGCCAGCGACTGGCCGTCCTGTCTCAAAGCTATAGCAGCTATAGCCCTTCTCCTCAAAGATGCTGATAAACTAACTTTGGAACAATCAACAACTGTAGTAGCCCCTCATGCTCTGGAGAGTATTATATGCCAGCCCCCTGACTGCTGGATGACCAATGCACGCATGACCCACTACCAAAGCCTACTACTGACAGAAAGAGTAACTTTTGCGCCTCCGGCTATCCTGAACCCTGCCACGTTACTGCCCGACTCTGATGACTCGACACCTGTACATCAGTGCCCCGACATCCTAGCAGAAGAAACCGGGACTCGAAAGGACCTCACAGATCAGCCATGGCCAGGATGTCCCTGCTGGTACACCGATGGAAGCAGTTTCGTGGTAGAAGGTAAAAGGAGGACCGGGGTGGCGGTAGTGGACAGCAAACAGGTTATCTGGGCTAGTAGCCTGCCAGAGGGTACTTCTGCCCAAAAAGCTGAACTCACCGCACTCATCCAGGCTTTAAGGCTAGCAGAAAACAAATGTGTCAACATCTGTATGGACAGCAGGTATGCTTTTGCTACAGCACATATACACAGGGCCATCTACCAACAGAGGGGACTACTCACTTCAGCTGGAAAGGATATCAAAAATAAAGAAGAAATTTTGAGCCTATTAGAGGCTATTCATTTGCCAAAAAAACTAGCAATTGTCCATTGCCCTGGCCACCAGAGAGGGCAAAATGCAATAGCTAGAGGAAACCAGATGGCGGACTTCAGTGCTAAAAAAGCCACCCAAGAAGCTATGATCCTAACAGTACAGGAGGGACCAAAGACTTTAAATGAAATTAGCTTCAAATACACTCCCGAGGACCTGCAGACCATTGAAAAGCTTAAGCTAGCTACAGAATGGACCCCACGGGGGGTTGCAGAAACCAGAGAAGGAAAATCTATCCTGCCTCAAAGAGAAGGAAAAAGATATGTTACCCAGCTACATCGACTAACCCACTTAGGAGTTAAAAAACTCAAGGACCTTGTCCATGAGTCCGAGTATTATGTTATGGGACTATCAGATATTATCCAGAATGTTGTCACTAATTGTCAAGCTTGTGCCCTAACAAATACAGGGCACCATACAGGCCCTCCAGGGAAACGACTGAGAGGCGACCGACCGGGTGCCTACTGGGAAGTGGACTTCACTGAAATTAAACCTGCTAAATATGGTAACAAATATCTGCTAGTTTTTATAGATACTTTTTCAGGATGGGTAGAAGCTTTTCCCACCAAGTCGGAAACAGCTAATATAGTGGCTAAAAAAATCCTTGAAGAAATCTTCCCGAGGTTTGGTGTTCCTAAGGTAATCGGATCAGACAATGGCCCTGCCTTCGTTGCCCAGGTAAGTCAGGGACTGGCCACTCAGCTGGGAATTGATTGGAAATTACATTGTGCTTATAGACCCCAGAGCTCAGGACAGGTAGAAAGGATGAATAGAACTCTAAAAGAGACCTTGACCAAATTAGCCATTGAGACCGGCTGGAAAGACTGGACAACCCTCCTTCCTTTTGCCTTGTTCCGAGTCCGGAACATCCCCAACCACTTTAAGCTAACTCCCTTTGAAATCCTGTTTGGAGGTCCTCCTCCCCTAGTGGAAGCGGGAGGCATAATAGATCCTAATGCTTCTCTTTCTCCACCCCTCCTAGTCCATCTGAAGGCCCTTGAACTTGTCAGAAAGGGTGCCTGGAAGCAGCTCAAAGAGGCATACACGCCTGGAACTGCTGAGGTACCCCACCCGTTCCAAGTGGGTGACTTGGTCTTGGTTAGACGACACTGTGCTGGCAACCTCGAGCCTAGATGGAAAGGACCCTTCCTTGTGCTCCTGACCAGCCCTACTGCGGTTAAGGTGGAAGGAGTCTCTGCCTGGATCCACGCTTCCCACGTCAAAGCCGCCCCTCTTGCAGCCCGAGATGGATCCTGGAAACTGGAAAAGACTGATAATCCTCTTAAGCTACGCTTACGTCGAATGCCAGAAGAATAACAACCCTCACCAGCCCATGACTCTTACCTGGAAGATTATTGATCCTGATATGGGTACCGCTGTTAACAGTACTCAGACTATTGCCCCCCTAGGCACCTGGTGGCCTGACCTGCACTTCTGCTTCCGACAGATCAATCCCGAGGTTAAAAGCAGACCTCCCAACCTAGTTCGTAGTTATGGGTTCTATTGCTGCCCCTGCACAGATAAAGAGAGACACTGCGGGGGTCACCAGGATTCCTATTGTAGGTGCTGGAGCTGCGTTACCTCCAATGATGGAGACTGGAAATGGCCAACATCCCTCCAGGACTGGGTAAAGTTTTCCTTTGTCAATACCGGCCCGGGCAAGTACGTAGTAATGGAGCTATACAGAGATAAAGACTGTTCCCCTTCAGACTTAGATTATATAAAAGTAAGTTTCACTGAAAAAGGAAAAAAAGGAAAATATTCAAAAATGGATACATGGTATAACCTGGGGAATGGTTTTCTATAAATATGGAGAGGGGGCGGGGTCCACCTTAATCATTCGCCTAGAGAAAACCCAGTTGCCCTCTGTGGCAGTGGGGCCAGACCCTGTCCTGACAGAACAGGGACCCCCGAGAGCCCCACCCAGAAAAACCTTACCCCGGCCCCCACCTCCTTCAAGTACTAAACCTGCTGTCAAAAAAATTAAACCCACGCCTAAAACCCTCACCTCCACTCATGTTACCCATGCCATCAAAATGGCTGGAGTTACCCATGGACCTCCTTTCCTGACAACCGCCCTGCCTACCCTGGCTACCCACTCCCTCACTACTGGTGATAGGCTTTTTGGTCTCATACAAGGGGCCTTTTTCGCCCTTAACGCTACCTACCCTGAAGCCACCCGCTCCTGTTGGCTTTGTTTAGCTGCAGGACCCCCCTACTATGAAGGGACAGCTGTCCATGGGGCTATCACTAAAACTTCAAATCCTCACCACTGCCCTTGGGGGGCCCAGAGCAAACTCACCCTCAGTGAAGTCTCTGGTTATGGGTTATGTCTAGGGACTGTGCCCCCCTCCCATCAACATCTCTGTAACTTCACTCAGACTCTAAATAACATGGAGTCAAATCAGTATTTACTTCCTAGTAATAACAGCTGGTGGGCTTGCAGCACAGGACTCACCCCATGCATATCTACATCTGTTTTTAATCAGTCTAAAGATTTCTGCGTTATGGTTCAACTAGTGCCCCGTATTTACTATCACCCTGATGAAGAGATCTTTAAAGTTTATGAGACAGGACTAACCCAGAATAAAAGGGAGCCTGTCTCTCTCACCCTAGCTGTTATGCTCAGGCTTGGCTTGGCTGCTGGGGTTGGTACGGGGACTACAGCCCTGATTAAAGGGCCCCAGGACCTCAAACAAGGTCTTGATACTCTCCAAGATGCCATAAACATCGACCTAAGGGCCCAGAAGACTCAATCACCAAATTAGAGGACTCCCTAACCTCCCTCTCTGAAGTGGTGTTACAGAATAGAAGGGGGCTAGATTTGCTATTCCTCAAGGAGGGGGGACTATGTGCTGCTTTAAAAGAAGAATGCTGTTTTTATATTGATCACTCAGGGGCTATTAGAGATTCTATGAAAAAACTCAGAGAAAGGCTTGATAAACGGCAAAAAGAAAGAGAAAATAACCAGAATTGGTATGAAGGGTGGTTCTCCAAGTCCCCTTGGATGACTACCCTATTCTCCGCCCTGATGGGGCCCCTGATGATTCTATTACTTTTGCTCACCATAGGGCCTTGCATAATCAATAGACTAATTGCCTTTATTTGCCAGAGAGTAGGTGCTGTGCAGATTTTAATGCTTCGCCAACAATATCAGCGCATAGAGCAAAAAGGGCCTGAAGAAAATTAAAGGGGTACTCCGAGCTTTAGTTCTATGATTAGAACTATGTCCTAGAGAGAGTGGGGAATGAAGGACCCCTGCTCCAAGGTTTTATGCACCCTTAAAATCTGTCTTTAGGAACCATGGTACCTATAAGGCCTCCAAGTCATGTACGCTATAAGGTTTCCCTCCCCGCTTCCTCATACCTTGTGGTGTTCAACTGAGTCATGCCTACCTGTGTGTCAAGATAAGGTTTCCCTCCCCGCTTCCTCATACCTTGTGGTGTTCAACTGAGTCACGCCCACCTGTGTGTCACTGGCCTGCGTGCTGAGATGATTTTTTTACTATTACACAACCCTTCCTCCATTTCCCCATACCTTGGGATCTCTGCTTTTAAAAGTTCCCTATCCCAGTCCCTGGGGGTTGACCTCCTCTGCCCCTGCGTGGGTTATGAGCTCGGCCCCAGTGCACTGGTTCACTCCTGAATAAACCTCGTGTAGTTGCAGCAAGGACGGTCTCTGGCTGATTTTGTTGGGTGTCATACCATCCTGAGACTTGAGTGGGAGTCGCCCCAGGAATTGGGGGTCTTTCAGGATTCCCCTGGAACTGGAGTTCTCCTGGAATTGGAGTTTCAGACGGTTCTCAGCCGCCATGTGGGTGCTGGGGATCGAACCCGGGTCCTCAGTAAGAGCGGTCAGCGTTCTTAACCACTAGGCCATCTCTCCAGCCCTCTACTCAGAAGATTTTATCTGGCCACTCCAGATATCAGAGAGGCTGGCCATCTCTGGAAAATGGGTCACTAACAGCTGTGCTCCTTGCTTTACTCTGTTAGAGAAACTGTCAACCCCATGAGGTTAGTCCTGGTCCTCCAGGGAAAAGAGCTGGTGTGTTTTGTTCATTAATTGTGACCGAGGAGACAAAGATGGTGAGAAGAGCAGCAACAATGTAGTAGCACATCTGTCTTCCTGCAAGGCAAACAGAGCAGCTGTGACTACAGCTCCCAGCCTTGGAGCCCAAGAGCATTTCAGCTGTGCATGAAGGAACAACCCACTGACAGAAAGACTCAGTGGAGCACCCCAGGACAGTTCACTGACCTAAAACACTTCGGGCCTACAGAAGTCTGTGCTTCTCTGCCAAAGTGATAGGTCTAAAAAAAAAAAAATTATAAAGCACCCTGCTGTCTACTTGCTCTCATGGCAGGGGGCAGAACTCATCTCTGGTCTTTTCCAACTGTGGCAAATTGGTCTTCAGGTTCAGCTCAATAGACAAAGTTGCTCCTGAGTAAAGATTCACATGCTGTAGGACGGAGCAGCCAAGCTGTGTGAGTCACTTTCCCCATCGAAAACCTGAGTGGCTTCACATTGTCATGCTAATGTAGTCTGTATTCATTGGTGTGATGGTGTTAACTGTCTACCTGACAGAATTCTATTCACCTGGGAGATGGACTTCAGGCACGCCTGTGGAGGATACTCTTATGTTGATTGAGGTGGGAATCCTTGCCCACTGTGGGAGCTACCATTCCCTAGGGGGGATCCTGGGTTGTGTAAATGGAGAAAGGGAGCTGAGCAGCAGTGTGCGTTCATCCCTCTGATACTGACTGTGGATATAATGTGATCATGTGTTTTAAGCTCCTGCTCCTTGATTTCCCTGTCATGGTGACCAGACTCTTGAACTTTGAGGCAAGATAAACCCTTTCCCTCTTGGGTTGCTTTTGGCAGTGTATTTTATCACATCAACAGGGAAAGAAATGAAGACACTGGTTTGACCTTCAAGGTCCACCTGCCCTGACTCTAAGATGCTCCAGACTCCCTGTCACCATCTAGTAAGCTTCTCATTCTCAGAGAGCCTGCCCTGACCACCTGATCTGAGGCAGCCCTGTCACTTCATCACATCTCCTGGTGTTGTCTCACTCACTTTGCTGACAGCATGAGATCACGTGCTATCTATAAGCCCCATGATTTGATCATGTCTCTCTTGCTCACTGCTGCCTCTCCCACTCCTTGGGCAGCAGGTAGAGGAAACGTTCAGTGATAGCTGAGTACGTGGATAAATAAACAGAAGTGGACCCAACTGCAGACCCATTGTGTGGCTTGTTTTCTTGCCTGCTGCCTTAATGGAGACCATGTCTCTCTGTTCACTGCCTCCTTTGCCAAAGAATGTTCTTAGTGGGACTAAACAGAATGGAGGGAAACTGGTAGGAAAAGAGATGGGAGATAATCTTATTTCTACAAAACAATTTAAAACGTCCATGAGCTTCTTTACCTGTTGGAAGGCCTCATTACAGCACATGATCTCAGCACATTGTTTTAAAATTTTCATTATTATTTTTTTTAATATTTTTAAAATTTTTAAAAATTATTTATGTGTATGAATGTACTGTCTGCATGCAGGTTTGTGCACCCATGTCGTGCAATGCCACGGAGGACAGAAGAGGGTGTCAGATTCCCCTGGAAGGAGTTCTCCTGGAATTGGAGTTACAGACGGTTCTCAGCCGCCATGTGGGTGCTGGGGATCGAACCCGGGTCCTCTGCAAGAGCAGTCGGCGCTCTTAACTGCTAGGCCATCTCTCCAGCCCCCCCAAATTTCATCATTATTATTGTGTATGTGTGTGTGTATGAGGTGTGTGAGTGCAGATGTTCACATGCCGCACATGTGGTCAGAGGACAACTTTCAGAGTAGGTTCTCTCCTTCCACTTGTACCTGGGTTTCTGGGATGAAATTTAGGTTGTACACTTGGGGAGCAAATACCTGTACCACCTAATGCCTAATGCCACTCTATTTCTTTTTTTTTTTTTTTTTTATGTGTATGAATGTACTGTCTGCATGCAGGTTTGTGCACCTGTGTTGTGCAAAGCCTCGGAGGTCAGAGGAGGGTGTCAAGTTCCCTCTGGAACTGGAGTTGAAGACAGTTCTCAGCCACCATGTGGATGCTGGGGATTGAACCCGGGTCCTCTGCAAGAGCAGTCGGCGCTCTTAACCGCTAGGCCAGCTCTCCAGTTCTGCCACTCCATTTCTTAAATGGCCAGTTTTTATTCAGAAATCATGACAATGGAAATGATTCGTTGTCAATTAGCTGCTCAGAGGAAGCCACTGAGCTTTTGAGATTTAATTATGACACATCATCTGAGGATCTGTGTATAACTTCTTGGCCCAGCATGCAATTTGCCTGGGCATTGAGTGTGCAGCTTATACACTACAGTCGGTACTTCCACAACCTTCTAGTTCAAACTGCCCATTCTACAGATGAGGAAGCTCGAGGCATGTTAGGGAACTTTCTCAGTCACAGAGCTAGTCAGTAACACAATTAACCTAGGCCCTGGCCTTGGGACCCAGCAGTACTTTCTCCACAGCTTCATGAGGTAAATGTGGCCTTTAGCCACAGACACACACAGAAGACACACACACACAGACACAGACAGACAGACAGACAGACAGACAGACACACACACACACACACACACACACACACACGCACACTCAGAAATACCCAGCACAGAGAAGAGCCCAGGTCCCTGAGGCAAGCATCGGAAGGATCCACAGCTCAGGCTTCCACCTCAGGAGAAGACAGAAACCAGCGCAAACAAGCCCATTCCTCCCGGGGTGCTCCTTCCTGGCCACTCCATGCTTCTTCACCTGGGGAGGGAAGGAACTGGGGCCTAAGATCGCGTGCCTGGCCTTCCCGCACCGGAGCACCCCTGCACAGAGGCGGAGGCCTGCTCTCGATCCCTGAGGCTCCTGGTTTTTTTTTTTTTTGGGGGGGGGAGGGGGCTGCAACACCAGCGAGGTGGTAGGGGTGGGGAGAAGGACGAACCCTAGGGAGAGGCCAGGCAGGGATGAACGTCTTGCAGGTCTGGCGCTCCAGAGGCAGCCTCTGCTCCCTCGGGTTTTGAGGATGGAGAAGGGCCCAGAAGCCCCGGCTCCTTGCGCCCTGGCTCCCGACGAGCGCTGACTGCCCAGCACTGAGGCTCTGTCCGGGTTGGGCGCAGCCGCACCTACCTGTAGTCTCTGTCATCCCTGAACACACAGGTCCTCCGTGAGCTCGGGTATGGCTCCTGCAGCCCCCAGTACAGCTGCTTGAGGCCGCTGCAGAGCCACGGCTCGAAGGATATCCCAAGGTTACCGGCTGCCTCGGTGGAACCTGTACTGGGAAGACACACTGCAGGAGAAGCCATGAAAACCGGGTTGAGGGCGCCTCCCCCTTTTTTTTTGGTCCTTGAACTCACAAAGATCCGCCTGCCTCTGCCTCCCAAGTGCTAGGATTAAAGGCGTGCCAGGCTAGAGGGCCAGCCACAGCGGTCAGCACTGAGTTCAGCACCACGGACAGCGCCCGGGACCTGCCCTCACCGTTCAGAGTGCCAAAAAAAGGGTTTAAAAATCAACTCCGGACCCTGTCTCGAAAAAGACCAAAAAAAANGTGGCACGTGCGTACGCCTTTAATCCTAGCACTCTGGAGGCAGAGGCAGGCGGATCTTTGTGAGTTTAAGGCCAGCCTGGTCTACAGAGTTCCAGGACAGCTGGGGCTACAGGGAGACCCTGTCTTGAAAAGACAAAAATAAATAAATAAATAAAATAAATAAATAAAAAATAAAAATCAACTCCCCCCACCCAAAAAAAAGGCGTGGTGACGCACGCCTTTAATCCTAGCACTCAGGAGGCAGAGGCAGGTGAATATCTGTGAGTTCAAGGCCAGCTTGGTCTACAGAGCGGGCTCCAGGCCAGCTGGGACTAAAGGGAGACCCTGTCTCAAAAAATAGCAAAAAATCAAACCCCACCGGCTGTGGTGGCACACACCTTTAACTCCAGCGCTGGGGAGGCAAAGGCAGGCGGATATCTGTGAGTTCAAGGCCAGCCTGGTCTACAGAGTGAGCTCCAGGCCAGCTGGGACTAAAGGGAGACCCTATCTCAAAAAAAAAAAAAAACCAAAACAACAACAACAACAACAACAACAACAAAAAGCCTGTGTAAAGGCGATTCTCAGTTGAAACAAGTTCAATAGTAGTGTGCAAAATAACTACAAACTAACACTTTCGTATGGGGTTACACATCCAGGACTGGGGACATGCCTTGTGAAGTTTCCCAATAGCAACTGTACAAACACCTGTGTTTTCATCTAAATCCAGCTTGGGAAGACTGTTAGACATATACATGGTATCAAAATTCAATCTAAATTTTAGAATATGGGTCCGTCTTAGGTCTGTTTATGTTGCTGTGATAAAAAAGCCTAACAGATGGGGGCTGGAGAGATAGCCTAGTGGTTAAGAGCACCGACTGCTCTCGAAGAGGACCCGGGTTCAATCCCCAGCACACACATGGCGGCTAAGAACCGTCTGTAACTCCAATTCCAGGAGAACTCCAGTTCCAGGGGAATCCAAGAACCTCTTCTGACCTCCGCGGCATTGCACGACATGGGTGCACAAACCTACATGCAGACAGTACATTCATACACATACAGAAATAAATAAAATAAAATAAAGAGTTTAAAAAAAAGCCTAACAGAGACAACTTAAGGGTAAAAAGTTTATTTCATGGTTCCAAGTTTCATTCCATCATTGCTGCTACAGCGTGAGCCAGCTAGTCACATCGCATCCACAGTCAAAAGGCAGGAGAGAAGGATCACACGCACATTGCCTTTAGCTCAATTTCCTTTTCTCTGCTCATAGTTCACAGGCAGAGGGTGGGTCTTCCCACCTCAGTTATTGTAATCATGATAATCCCCACACACATATCAACAGGCAACCTAATCTGGACCAGTCTTCATTGAGACCCTCTTCTTAGATGGATAGATTTTGTCAAGTGGAATATGAAAACTATCATTGGGTCCCAGGAACCTTGGACGAGGTCAGTTCCCGAGGTGAGTCTATCACTCAAGTTACATATTCCCAAGAATGCTCTGCTTCCTGCTACTTGTAACATGCTACAACTTCTCTACTCTTCCTTGCTATTTATTTATTTATTTATTTATTTATTTATTTATTTATTTTGGTCTTTTCGAGACAGGATCTCCCTGTAGCCCCAGCTGTCCTGGAATTCACTCTGTAGACCAGGCTGGCCTCGAACTCACAAAGATCCACCTGCCTCTGCCTCCCGAGTGCTAGGATTAAAGGTGTGAGCCACCATGCCTGGCTTCCTTGCTGTTTATTTTTATCATCGGTGTTTTTTATTTCTTCTCTGTCTTACATTTTGAGTAACTCTTTGATTAGCCCAGCTGTCCCATCAAGCCTTGATGATCTTCCCATCGCTTCTGATCACCTTATCCTAGATACAGTTAGGTTTTCCCTTTAGTCCACTGCTGTGAGCTTTTGTATTTAATCATCTCAGGATGATGAACACTGCAGATCAAGGGGCTGGGGAGATGGCTCAGCAGTTATGAGCACTGGCTACTTTTGCAGAGGACATGGGTGTGATTCCCAGCACCCACAAGGTGGCTAACAACTAACTGTCCATAACTCCAGTTCCAGGGGAATCCAACACCCTCTTCTGATCTCTGTGGATACTGGATGACACAGGTGCACTTACATACATGAAGAGAGTATCCTTATACACATAAAATAAAATACTTTTTTTTTAAATAAAATACTTAAAAAAATGAAAACCACAGATCAAAATTGGATACTCAAGATACAGGTGCAGGAAAAGACACACTAAGAATTCCTTCCCAAAATACACCTGAAGCTTTCTTTTCTGTAATTAGAGACTTTGAATTCAGCATGTGCTATATTGCAAATACTTTGTGACTGGCTACAAAGAGCTTTCATTGGGAGTAGTATTGGCTAACCTCAGAGATATATAAGAACACTTTCCTCTGCAAGACCACTAGAAAAAAAAAAAAAAAGGAAATCTCAAAATTATCATTAATGCCCTTAGAAGGCCATTGCATCCATGAAACATGAACAAAATTTTCTGTAAGATGGAACATTCAGTGAACTTGGGGCTGGGGGTGTAGCTTAGCTGGCAGAGTGCTTGCCTAGTATGCACAAAGCCCAGGGTTCAATCTCTAGCACCACATGAATCTTGGTATGGTGGTGCAAGCCTATAAACCCAATACTAGGGAGGTAGACAGAAAGAAGATCAGAATTTTAAGATCATCCTTAGCTCCATTGAAAGTTTGAGGCCAGCTTGAGCTACATGAGATGATGGGAAGAATAAAGGAAACATCAATGAACATCAATAAAAGAGAACATCCTAAGCTTTTAGAAACTTTGATATCATAAAAATGAAAGTCTTTGTTGGAGGATTAGAAAATAATGTTGATTAAAAAGTAGGGAAAAGGGGCTAGAGAGATGACCTAGCAGTTAAGAGCTCTGACTGCTCTTGCAGAGGACCTGGGTTCCATGGCAGCTGAAAACCATCTTTAGCTCCAGTTCCAGGGGAATCTGACACCCTCCTCTGACCTCAGCAGCATTGCACGACACGGGTGCACAAACCTGCATGCAGACAGTACATTCATACACATATGAAAATAAATTAAAAAAATTTTTTTAAGTAGGGAAAAAAATGTTTGCCTTGCGTGGTGGCGCATGCCTTTAATCCTAGCACTCAGGAGGCAGAGACAGGCAGATCTTTGTGATTTCAAGGCCAGCCTGGCCTACAGAGTGAGTTCCAGGACAGCTGGGGCTATGGGGAGACCCTGTCTCGAAAAGACCCCCTCAAAAAAGTAGGGCAAATAGACAAAGGCATCAAGATCAGAGAAATTTGAGGACTAATCCAGGAGGGCCTACGTCCAACTAACAGAGATTCCAGACACGGGTGGAAAAGGACATAGGAAAGAATATGGCCAAGGGGCCAGTTCAACAGGACATCTCCACTCGAGTTACTTGGGGAGGTGGATGCACTCCAAAAGTCCAGCCTGGTGGAGAAGAAAAGCCTCACTCAACCATGAAATACCATCACATTGAGCTCAAAGAAGCACCTACACCCTCCCAGGATTGAAGGGTGTGTGTGTTCGGGGCGGGGGGCAAGGGGGGTTGAGTTATAAAGTGAATCTGAATCTGCAGTGACTTTAGGCTTAGCACGAGAACCTGGCAGACAATGGAGAAATCTTTTCAGAACTACACAGTATAGAAAATTATTCCCAACCAATAGGTTCATCCCTAGCCAAACTATCCAGGAAGGTAAGAATGGAATTTTCCTACATTCATGATCTTAAAACATTTGCATTTCCATATGACCATTCTCAAGGAGCTCCTAGCATTTTTTCCCCACCAGTGAGGAGAGAAGTCTCCCCCAGAAGGGTGTGGAGTGATCTCTCATGTCATGCACCAGACAGTAGGGCAACCATTCCACTGCTGAGCAGAATTCCAGAAAAGAGCTGTTTCACCCAGGGGAAACTGACAAGAGTATCTTCCATGCCTGGATATCTTAATAAAGGAATTCGAAATGAATCGGTGGGGCACCTGAGATTGAATTAATAAGTATATACAGGGCTGGAGAGATGGCCTAGTGGTTGAGAGCACCGACTGCTCTTGCAGAGGACCCGGGTTCGATCCCCAGCACCCACATGGTGGGTGAGAACCATCTTTAACTTCAGCTCCAGGGGAATCTGACACCTTCCTTTGACCTCCATGGCATTGCAGGACACAGGTGCACCAACCTACATGCAGACAGTATACTCATACACATAAAAAAATAAATAATAAATTAAAAAAATTAAAAAGACCAAAAAGAGATTTCCTTCTTTCTTAATACTTTATTGCCTTCATGTTTTATTTCTTTGTGATAGATTCTCATGTACCCGAGGCTGGGCTTGAACTCCCTATTTTCCAGTTTCGACTTACCAAGTGCTGGGATTACAGGTGCACCACCATGCCTAGATGTGACTAAATGCTCCTGTATATAAATGTTAATGCAAGGACACTTGAGAGTACTGTGTGCAGGTGGGAAATGGGCCTTGTTGTAGTTAATATTGGCTAAGCATCAGGTGCTTTGTGCTTTCAGTGAAAGACCACCTCAAGGTCACACATGAACCCTGGAACATAGAGCAAGACAGCCTCTAGTCTCCCTAAGACCTCAGTGTCTGATGGCAAGTCCCTTGTAGTCTCATACACTTGCCCATTACCATCCTCCATCTACAAGATAGAGATCCACTCCTATAAAATGTGATTGGGTGATGAAGCTCATTTGTCCCAAAGCCCCAGAGTTAATTTCCTTGTAGGGCACATCACATCATTTTTATGTTGTTTGTGCCTGAAACTGTGTTAAAGGTTGTGGCTGAGCTGGGCGTGGTGGCACACACCTTTAATCCTAGCACTTGGGAGGCAGAGGCATGCGGATCTTTGTGAGTTCAAGGCCAGCCTGGACTACAGAGTGAGTTCCAGGACAGCTGGGGCTACAGGGAGACCCTGTCTCGAAAAGACCAGAAAAAAAAAAGGTTGTGGCTGTTTGTGATATTTGGAGAAATGTCTAGTGACAATGAGAAATGGGGAGGCTTGAGGGAGCAGGCACACCTGGAATCCTTTTCAGAAACAGATGAGCCCACTCTGCTGCCCTGGGCAATGTTGTTATGCTATCCTCCTGCAGCAGGGCTAGTTTGCTTTTCATTGCTGTGATAAACCACTATGACCAAAGAACAACTTAGAGGAGGAAAGGTTTATCTGGCCTACACTTTCAGAGCACAGCCCATTATTGAGAGGTCAGGGTAGGAACTCCTTCTTCTTCTTCTTCTTCTTCTTCTTCTTCTTCTTCTTCTTCTTCTTCATTTTTTTTAAAATTTTTAATTAATTTTTATTTATTTCTGTATGTGTATTAATGTACTGTCTGCATGCAAGTTTGTGCACCCGTGTCGTGCAATGCCGAAGAGGTCAGAAGAGGGTGTCGGATTCCCCTGGAGCTGGAGTTCTCCTGGAATTGGAGTTTCAGACGGTTCTCAGCTGCCATGTGGGTGCTGGGATCGAACCCGGGTCCTCTGTAAGAGCGGTCGGTGCTCTTAACCGCTAGGCCATTTCTCCAGCCCTCTTCTTCTTCTTCCTCCTCCTCCTCCTCTTCCTCCTCTATTTCTCTATTTTTTTTTTTTTTTTGTCTTTTTGAGACAGGGTCTCCCTGCAGCCCCAGGTGTCCTGGAGCTCTATGTAGATCAGGCTGGCCTTGAACTCACAGAGATCTGTCTGCCTCTGCCTCCCATGTGCTAGGACTAAAGGTGTAAGGAGCCGCAGGCTTTAGCTTGCTTACGCTGAGCTTGCTTACAAGGAAGTTGACTCTGTGAATTGTCACCTCGAGCCTTTTCCAAGAGCTGGGTGCGGACGTGCAGTAAAAGCCACCAGAAAGAGGGGAAGATAGGTAGGAACTGGGTGCCTTGGCGAGCTGATTGCTGATCGTTTGGTCCTGCTGTCTTTGGTTTGATTGGCCTTTGTGGCTGTGAGGTTGGGATTATCCCCCCAGCTGGGATTAAAAGTGCAGTCTTTGGCTTGATTAGATCAAGTAGCTGTGGGGGCGGAGTTTATCCTCCCAGCCAGTATTAAAAGCACGCTTGTAGGGTGACCTCTATGAATATGTGAAGAGATCTCGCCTGAGCCCATCGGTCGGGCGGTATGGAGCCCGCCCCCCCAGTCCGGGCCCCCGGGGGCAGGCCAGCGGCCCTAGCCGGGAGGAAGGGAGGGGAAGGAAGGAGGGGAGGGGGAGGGGGGGGATGTTGTGGTTGTGTGAGGTGTGGGAGGGGGTGGGGTATGTGGAGGGTTGGGGGCGAGTGTGGTGGTAACCCCCCCCCCCCCGCCCCAGGCCCCGCAGCAACTGATGATATACGAAGCAATTATCTGAGGGAGTCGAGCACTAGACGGCCGATTCAACACAGTGAAGAGGCATTTGGAGCTCACATTGGAATACAGGCAAGGAGAAAGCCACATAAGTAGCCAAGTGGAATCGAACAGAAGAAGAGACTACAACTGAAAGTCGGATGAAATCCCACTCCAGCTTTACCGAACCGCTATGGATAGCTCCTGCAGGGGTGGATGTGGCCCCCGGGGATTCCCAAGTACCACAGACAATCAGAAACAGGCAATTTGGGTAACATACTTTAATAACTACAAAATGCATAAAGAACAAATTTAAAGAACTTAGGCGAGAAGAGAATTGAGGAAAACCGAGAGAGAGAGAGAGAAATAAAAAAAAAAAAAAAAAAAAAAAAAAAAAAAAAAAAAAAAAAAGCTGAAAAAAGAAAAAGAAAAGCCAACCAAGAAGCAAAAGACAAAAGAGGCTAACAAAAAAAAGGCACAGAGAAGAAAACATCGAGAAAAGCAGATCAAAAAGAAATAGAAAAACTAAAGAAATCAGAAAGAGAAAATGAAACGAAAGCAAAATCCAAAACACAATCATCATTCAAGGAAAGGAAGAAAAAAGCCTCAGGAAGCAGATGGAGGAAGCAGAACAAAGAAGTATCATACCTGGAGGACAACACAGAAAAACTAAAAAACTCAAGTAAAGATTATTAAAAATTTTAAAAATAGCAGGACAAGAAATTGAATCAACCAGTTCTTGTTGGTGGGTTCGCTGGCGTATTGAAAATGTCAAGGTCAAACCGCCGCATCATAGGTAACTAGAGGAAGGAGAAGAATCCCAAGAGAAAGTATTGATCAGATATTCAAAAGAATATGATATAAAACGAAAAACTTCCCACAAACTAAAAAGGACAAACCAATACCAAATACAAGAAGCACATAGAACCTCAAACAGACAAGATCAGAAAAAAAATTCGCCCGCCACAGTCATATTTAAAATGCTGGACACCCAACACAAAGAAAATTCAGTAAAAGGAGGCGACAGAGAAAATCAACAAGTGAGGAGCCTAGGTAGAGGGAACGCTATGGCAGAATAACAACAGGAGGCTTCTCACAGCAAACAGTAAGGCAATAAGAACCAGTGGAGCAAAGCATTCCAGTGTTGAGATTACATGGAATGGCGAGCGCCATGTTACTGGGAAGTACCAAGACAGCAAAACTGTCCATCATTAGTGGAAGGGAGGAAAAAAAGAGAAAACAAATAATATTCACAGCCATAAACAACTGTGAAAGAAAGTACATGTCCGGAAAACCAATGTTTCAGAGAATACTTGAAGTGATGCAAAGAACAGAAGAAAGGAGCAACCAACCCCAAGGGGGAGGAAGGGAGGCAACGAGAAGGAGAAATCAATAAAAGCATAACTGCAGAAGTAGAAACTCAAACCAAAAAAACAGCAGATTTAGAATAGGGCAAAAGGAATCAACACAAACCTATCAGAGAATCGATAAAATAGACCTTAAATAATTAATGGACTAAATTCCCCAATCAAAGACATAGACTGGAGAGACGGGATTAGGAACAGAAAGTCAACCTTCGTATCTGAAACCTTTCGTGCCAAAAAACCCATCTTACCTGCAAGGACAGACAACACCAAGTATCAGGATGGAAGAACGGGATATGACCACCCTCTGCCCACGCCCCTGGTACAACCACACGACGCAGAATTGTTGCTTCATTTACATACTCGGCGAAATAGACGTCAAAGTATAAAAAAACAACAGAAGAGCCAAAGAAGGCCATTAATTTTATCAAAGGAAACACTACCCAGACAAAGAAAGGTCAACAATATAGGAAGATATAGGGCCCCCACAAGTCTGGTGCAAAAACCAACGGGAAGAAAGACAAGGCCCGCAAAACAGGACCAAAAGTAAAGACAATAACCCCAGCACACTCATAGGGGGAGATGTCCAAAAAAAAGGAAAGGAAAGGAAAAAAAAAAAAAAAAGAAGAAGAAGGAAAAAGGAAAAGAAAAAAGGGAAAAGGGGAAAAAAAGAGAAGGGAAGAGAAAAAAAGAGAAAGGGAAAAGGAAAAGGGAGGGGGGGGGGAAAGGGGAAAATACCCACGGAGGCCTTTGGATAGGCAAACAGGACAAAAAATAAACAAGAGACAGACTGCACTGAAGCGATCTGAATCCACCAAATGACCAATCATACACCTCTAACCGAACAAGTTCCAAATCACTAAGACCAGAGAGACACTTTCTACTCAGCACCCCACGGAACTTCTCCAAAATCGACCACATCCTGGGACACAGAAGAAAACCTCAACAAATAAAAAGATTGAATAATTTCATGAGCTCACTGTCAGACACATGGTGGGCAATGGAAAAGACTCAACGAGGATCAACACCAGGACAAAGCCCCTCCTAAAACCTACACAGAAACACATAGAGATTAAACTACACACTCCTGAATTATGAAATGGGTCAAGGAAGAGATAAGCACAAGAAATAAAACATTCCTGGGAACTGAATGACAATGACAAATACAACACAACAAAACGTATGGATACCGGTTAAAGCATAGTTCCTAAGAGGGGAAATTTTATAGCCCTTGGTGCTTACATTAGAAAAAACAGAAAGAGCGTGCGAAGTGGAATGATCTACACTGACAGCAGCATAAAAAGCACTGAGAAGGCACAAACAAGATGAAAAGAGCCCTGAAAAGCGCAACAACATGAAGAAAATAACAAAAATCAGAGCGAGATCAGATAATAGAAACAAAGAAAACATACAGAAAAATCAATGAAACCAAAAACTGTTTCTTTGAAAAAGAACAAGGGATGAAGACAGACCGTCTAGGGGTATGCCAAGTTGGTGTGTAACAAAAAGGAAAGAAGGAACAACTCGCAAACATCAATACAATCTGTGAGGAAAGGGAAATATCACAGAGAGGAACGGAACGAGGATGAAAAAGATCAAGAAAATTATATGGTAATATTACAATAACCTATATTCTACCAGTTTGAAAATCTAGAAGAAAAGGACAAACAGGGCTGGAGAGACTGGCTCATGGGTTAAGAGCAACGACTGCTCTTGCAGAGGAGGACCCGGGTTCGATCCGGGCCAGCACCCACAGAAGGAATGGCAACAAACAAGCAGAGGGCCTGCTGTACGTCCTAAGCCAGGAGATCTCCATTTCCAGGGGGAATCTGAGACCCGCGTCTCCCTCATTTGGCATTGAACGAAGAACGAACACGGGTGCAACAGAACCCTACAGGGCACCAGTACTCATACACATACAAAAATAATAAATTTACAAAAATTAAAAAAAAAAGAAGAAAAATCTAGAAGAAATGGAGAATATCTGAAATCTTGTGAAATCACCAAAGATTGGCCAAGAAGAGACCAGCAGGTTAAACAGGCAGACCCGATACATGGAAAAATAGAGGAAGGTAGTGAAGAAAAGGCCTCCCAACTAAAAAAACGCCAAGCCCAGACGGGGTTTCATGGCAAAATTCTATAAAGCATTTCAAAAAGAACTATCCGGATGTATGTCGGAAACTGTTGTAGAAGGGTTGAGGACAATCAGAGGAAATTCCCCGAAATTCCTTCTATGAAGACCACATAACTCTATACCGGAAAGGGACCCCCGGGCAAAGACAGAACTAAAAAGGAGAAGTATAGAAGGGGCCCATTCCCTAATGAACCATAGGTGTGCCAAAATTCTAGGAACAGAATAACTGGCAAAGGGTCGCATACAGACCCACATCAGAAGATCATCCATCAATGACCAAGTTGGAGTCATCCGAGAGATGCAGGGATGTTTCACCATAAACGAAAATCAATAAACAATCATCAAACACATAAACGGAATCAAAGACAAAAACGACACCATCATCACAATTGATGCTGAAAAGCCCTTTGACAAAATCTCAGCATCCTTTCATGCTAAAGTCCTAGAAGGAATTGGGATTGGAGGGATCATTCTCAATGTAATCAAAGCCATAGACAGGAAACCCACAGCCAATATCATCCTAAGGGAAATGACGGAAACATCCCCTTTAAAGGTAAGAACTCGGCAAGGCTGCCCTAGCACCACTCCTCTTCAATATAGTGCGTGAAAAACTTGCTAGAGCAATAATGCAAGAAAAGGATATTTAAAGGAGTTACAATTGGAAAAGAGAAGTCCGAAACTATCCCTATTTGCTGATTGTATGATTGTTTACTTAAAGAATGCAAAAAACTCCACCACATAACTCCTAGAAAACGATTAACAGATTCAGCAAAGTGGCAGGATAACAAAATTAACCTTAGAAAATCAATGGCCCTTTCCTTTGAGACCAAGAACAAACAACTGCAGAAATAAATTACAAGAGAGACCTTTCCACTCACAAAGCCTCAAAAACAATAAGTACCTAGGAACAAACCTAACCCAAAAGACAAACCAAAGACCTCTAACAGCCGAAAAATAATGTAACCACTTAAAGAATATTTTGAAGAAGGACGCTCAGAAGATGGCGGGGGAAAAACACCCAGGGTCTCGAGTGGATGTGTGGGAGGAAGTTAACATTGTGTAAAAATGGGTCCAATGTTAGCACAAGGAAACGCTGGTGTGGTAGTATATTTGAATGGGCAAGTGCGCAAAAGACAAGTCTGACTAGGACGGGGAACGCAAGCGAAGACTAATCGTTAGGCAACAGAGAGAGGGAGGAGAGGGGGTCTTCACAGGCTTGGAAACAAAGTTCTTAAATTCATTTGAAAAAAATAGACCCCGAAATAGCCATATCAATCGCGTAGAGTGGATAGATGGCTACACAGGAGGGAGTCGGAGTAACGTGAAAGGTGACCAGAGTTTTAAGCACGAGTACAGCTGGGGAAAAGAAGACAGAGTGGGCTGAGGGGATGAGAGGTTCAGAAATAAAAACGCGCTGGAGTAGCGGGGGGGGGGCACAAAAAGGACAGGTGCCTTTTGAGCAATGGAACAAAACCGAAGATCCAAATCTGAAGACATACAATTTCACAGAGCCATCTCATATTTGACAGGGGCCAAGAAGACCCACCAGTGTAGGTAGTAGAGAGAGTGACAAACGAAGGCAGTCTTCGAGCAAGTATATTGTGTAGGTCAAAACTGTGTCACAGGCAATTGTAGGGAAGAAAGAAGTTAAAATTAAACCCTGACAGTCATGCGGCGGGGCCTTAGATCAAAAGTCATGCTCCAGAGTGGATTACAGACAGCGGCGATCAAACTAAGGGGTGAAAGCGGAACCAAACCGCGTGCAGCGGATGATAAAGGAAATGTTGCAGCTACACATGGAAAAGACATAGGCGGGTAGGAAACGAACGTATCGCGTAAATCAGACAGCAGGCTGACCAACACATTAAGGGTGCGAGCAAATAGTGACAAATAGGAGACGTCATCAAACTGACAAAAATCTTCGTGTAACAGAGAATTCAAAAGAAACATCACGGAATTGGAAGTAAGAAAATCACCACAGAGTGGAGGAACCCACTGTGCATATACAGTCTGACAAAGGCATTGATTATCCAGAATAATGAAAACAAAATACTCAGAAAAACAAGAACAAGAAAACAAACGGACCCCGCGGTCATAGATGAGCACAAGTACACTGAACAGGAGACTTCACAATAAAGCGAGGAATTAGAGAGTGTCTGTAGAAACACCTCAAGAACATGCTCAACATCACTAATCATTTAAGGAAATAGAAGGGAGAGCAAATCAAAAACGCACTATTAAAGATTTCATCTTACTCCAGGTAAGACTGGCTAGGCATGCGAAAGAAGAAGGCAAATGATACCAAGTGCTGGAAGAGGTTGTGGGGGAAAGGGGAACACGCAGGGGGCCAAGCTGGTTGGTGGTAATGTAAACTTGCACAGCCATTGTGGAAGGCAGTGTGGAGAAACCCTTGGAAGACTTGGTGGAATGAAGCTTGCACACCGAGGCGACCCATGCGCATGACCACTCCGAATGGGCATGTACCACTCAAGACTTACAGTCCAAACCAAAGACAGAGAAGAAGTACATGCACGGGGCCCAATGGTGTAAATTGTCAGCTCGCATTCACAGAAGAGAGAAAAGGGGATAGGCAAAGTAGGCTGGGAACCAACCTAAATGCCCCCAACTGATGAGTGGATAGGGAAAAATGTGGTACATCTAAAAAAATGGAATTCTATGCATCAGTGCAAATCAAGACTACATCACGGAGCTGTGCAGGAGAAAATGGCAATGAGACTAGAAGGACATCCTGAACGTGAGTGAAGTAACACAGATCAAAGCACACCAAAAAACGACGATGGGTAGTCCCTCATCTGGGGATGCGGAGTAGCCACATTTACGGGCCAAAGTGTGTAAAGTGCTTGAATCATATTAGTGGAGGGCCGACGCCTGATACTTCTGATACAAGAGCAGTTTGGACATAATGCACATTTTGGGTAAAAACAACAAACGAACAAATTAAACATGACTGCAGTCAAAGAAACTGACGAGATGAAACAGTGGAGAAAAGGATCTGCCAAAAGCATTGCGCGGTCCCAAGTGAAGATGCAACTATTTAGAATGACTAAGGAGATGGAAAGCATATTTTGTCAGAACATGCACGTCGTGGGGCTGGACGGGGGTGGGAGGAATGACGCGGAGGAGAACAGGGGTCTAGATTGTGGTGGTTACAAAAAGGAACATAATGAAATAAATAACAATTAAAAAAAGAAAAAGAGCCCCGAAGATACGCCAGCCCGATGTCCCAACTCAGTGATCTTGCAAAAAACAGACCCTCCTCTGACGCCAGATGGCCCGACCGACTGATCACCCTTTTTCACCCACCCCCTCCCTATTTTTTGCCTTCTGCAAGATAAATACAAAGGCTTGTGCTCAAGGTAAAGGTAAGACTTTAACACCGTTTGCGACAGAAGTACTCGAAGGTCGCGTTTCTCCTCGCGTCAATCTCGCCCATCTTCCGCAGGTTTGGGGTCGTCTACGGTACCTGCGATTACTGCCAACGACGCCAGCAGATAGGGGACGAATTAGGCAGGCCCGGACTAGGGGGCTTGAAGTGAGAGACGCCCCGACTCAGACAGAAAAGGCAAAAAAATGGACGGCCGCACCACACGGGGCGCGGGGAACGCGAAAGGATCGGGAAAGTGCGACACCAAGAGGGAGGCAGCGATTAGAAGATCAAAAGATAACGAAATCGGGCCGGGCCACACCGGGGGAAGGAGGAAGGGGGGGAGGGAAGAAGGAGGGGGGAAAAAGGGGGGGGGGGGGGGGAGGGGGGGAGAGGGGAGGGGGGGGGGGTGTGTGAGGGGACAGTGTTATCAACAGTGTGGGAGGAGCGGTGGGGGGGGGGGGGGGCACGTTGTAGAAGAAAGGAGCAAGGAGAAGAGGAGGAGAGGAAAGGAGTAAGAGGAGGAAGGGGAGCAAAGGGAGGTAGGAAGGGGCGAGGGAAAAGCCTTTACTCCTTCCACCCGCATTACTGCCTCTCACTGTGCAGGGATAGAAGGACCCTGTCACTCCCTCTACCCTGCCTTACCCACTAAAAAGAAGAGGGGCAAGTCAGATCAGGGCAGCCGTCGAGAAGACTGCATAAGAAATCATAATATAGATCTGATTGTCGTTGAGTATAATAAGATGTTGCATTGGAATGCTGTCTAAAGAGTGTAACAGTGTGTTCTTCAGAGCGAGCGTGAATTAAGCACAGCCGTGCAGGGGAACATGGGAGGGAGTGTAGGGGTTGAGGGGCACAAAAAAATACTATAGTTAGAAAAGTGTTCGGATATAATATGTCATTGGTGATAACCTTCCGCCTAAGAGTGGAGTTGAAGGCCCGATAATAGGACAGAGAAAGGAGGATAAGAGGAAAGAGGGAGAGGGAAGGGGAGGAGAGGAGGGGAGGGGAAAGAAGGAGAGGAGAAAGAGGAAAAAAAAGGGGGGGGGGAGAGAAGGAAGAAAGGAAAAAAGGAAAAGAAGAGGAAGGAAAAGAAGAAAAGGGGGAAAGGGGGAAACGAGAGGGAAGAGAAGGGGAGGCAGGTACATGGAGGAACGAACGCAGTGATAGTGCAAACTGGAAGGCATAGAGCACCCCGTAAAGAAGAGACCGTTGAGCCCTGAACATGCCATGCCGAAACAAGTGTAATAGCGGAAGCTTAAGGAAAAACCGTGGTGTGCATGCCCACATATGTGGACAGGAAAGAGTTTTGATTCTAAAACCGTAATTCCCACCCTTTAGTTGCGAAAGTCACTCTCTCATTCTATTCACATTCACTTTCTAGGGGAGATTCGCAGCTCTCGTGTGTTAATTACTACCATCCATAGCTCATGTGTCCTTAGAGTGGGGATAGGTAGTCCATGTTAGGTCGCCTCTGTTGTGGTGTTCTGTTAAAAGGGGTGCCAAACTTCACAGTATTTATTACATTCATTTTATATTGTGCACATAAATTAAGCTTACTTGTGGCATGCCTCTTAAAATTTTCAAAGCAGAAGATTGAAACCCGGGGTGCCTAAGTTTCCTACAGCGAGGAAATTCAAAAACGTGGTGTGTTCGTGAAAGGGTGATTATGTTGGTTTGGTCAATGTTAAACTGGATTAAGATCATCCAAAATGTAAACTGGTCGAAGGTTACAGGTATATGTAGCCAGAGCGGGTAGTGGTACATGGACCCTTAATCCTAAACAACTTGGGAGGCAGGGAGTAGAGTTGTGAGTCCTTGTGAGTTCAAGGCGCAGCCCTTGTCTACAGAGTGAGCTCAAGCGTGGGACGTGGCTGGGTAGCCGAACGGGGAGACCTGTCTCAAAAAGCCAAAGGAAAATAAAAGAAGCAAATGTGTAATATTAGTGTTTGGATAGGGGGATCCACATAGTGATTAATAGAGGACTATTGGTGATTTTCCAATCCCATCTGATCAGTGGGTGGGGCCTTAAGTGTGAGAGTTGTTTTTGAGTAAAAGGAAATACATGCGAAAGCAGATATTGGAACCAGTGATGAAAAAAATGGTGGGGAGCAAGGATAAATGATGTGTGTTTGAGGGGCTGGGGCTTACTGTTCCTGCACTGGGAGGAGATGTGGATGTTTTCAGACAAAAAAGGTATGGAAAGGATAAACAAGGGACTGAAATTGTGCTGTTTTTAANAGAGAGGCCCACACTGACTCCATTTTGAGTATAGCCACCATTTTAAGCAATTACTGAAACCTGCCCAATCCAGGAAAAAGGTTGATTGCTCAAAGACAGTTGCTCAAGGCCTCAAGAACAGCTAACTTAAAGATAACTGTTGATATGTGAGGGCAGATGGACTGACCCAACATTTCCTCATTCCAGTTGCAGGATTTTGTCTAAAGATAACTGTTGGTATGAAAGGTGGTTCTCCAAGTCCCCTTGGATGACTACCCTATTTTCCACCCTGATGGGGCCCCTGATGATTCTATTACTTTTGCTCACCCTAGGGCCTTGCATAATCAATAGACTAATTGCTTTTGTTCGCCAGAGAGTAGGTGCTATGCAGATTTTAATGCTTCACCAACAATATCAGCACGTAGAGCAAAAAGGGCCTGAAAAAAATTAAAGAGGTACTCTGAGCTTTAGTTCTATGATTAGAACTATGTCCTAGAGAGAGTGGGGAATGAAGGATCCCTGCCCCAAGGTTTTATGCACCCTTAAAATCTGTCTTTAGGAACCATGGTACCGCCATCTTATAAGGCCTCCAAGTCACATACGCTATAAGCCCTCCCCGCTTCCTCATACCTTGTGGTGCTTAACTGAGTCACGCCCGCCTGTGTGTCAAGATAAGGTTCCCCTCCCCGCTTCCTCATACCTTGTGGATTTTATTTTTCCCTTCAAAAACTCCTTACCCCAGTCTCTGGGGGTCGATCTCCTCTGCCCCCGCGTGGGTTACGAGTTCGGCCCCAGTGCGCTGGTTTTTCCCAAATAAACCTCGTGTAGTTACAGCAAGAACAGTCTCTGGCTGATTTTTTGGGCGTCGTTCCATCCCGAGATTTGAGTGAGAGCCACCACAGTCTCTGGGGGTCTTTCAGCGCCACCATGCCCCGGGCCCTGGAAAGAAATCTTAAAAATAAAAAAGAGCTATTGTAAGGTATCAAAATAAATCACTGATATCTGCAGAGAAGGGATTAATCGGGATTAGCGTGGCCACCCTGACAAAGGTGAGTCTCCTAAAGAAAGGAGCACCTCCCCTATCCTGTTCTCACAGAAGTAGCTACCTACAGCAAGCCTAGAACTGAAAATGTCCTCCAGCTCTGGCCTCTTACCTTTCGAAGAAGAGAAGTCTTCAAGCCAAGCTGATGGCCTGGGCCATGTCCGCCCAGACATCTTCCTTTTCCAGTGTGGAGAACATGATGCGTCCCTTGGAAGAGCTTTCTGTATGTCTGCTCACCTTGAAGGGCCTGGCGGGGGGGGGGGGGGGCTCCAGCATCCCAAGTCCATACCAGAAGCCTCAAATGCTCTGCAGAATCGAATCGTTCTTTCATTTTAAGAGATCACTCTCATATAGGCATAAGACTCAACTCATACAAGAAGGAGCTGCTCTGAACTCACTGTCTCTTTGTACTAAGACCTAAGCTTTCTCATTTCTTTAAATTTTGAAAATCTTCAAACATACATAAAAGTTTTAACAGTAAACATTCATGACCTACATTCACCAGTTAACATTGGGTACACTTGTGGTTTTTTTCTCTGAATATGTATGTTTTGTTAAACGGTTTCAGAGTAGGTTACAGTCACTGTGACACTTTGTCCCTTGAAGTACAGTGTGCTCCTCCAAGGGGAAGGACATTCTTTTGTATGTAATTCCCTGTCATCATCAAAAGCAAGACTTTTATATAGTACAATGGTACTATGTAAGCCTATGTTCAGTCTGGATGTGCTGGCACATGCTTTTAACCTCAGCATTTAGGAGGCAGAGGCAGGCAGATCTCTGTGATCTCAAGGCCAGCCTGGTTTCCATAGCAAGTTCCACATTCTCTGGAGCTACAGGAAGACCCTGTCTCAAAACAAACAAACAAGACTATGTTCAAATTTTCCAAATTTACTGAAAAATGATATTTATTTATTATTTGTTATTTTTGTCTTTTTTTAAAGAAATCTTTTTTTTTTTTTTTATTGTTATGAATGTACTGTCTGTATGTAGGTCTGTGCAAGCAATGTCCTCGGAGGTCAGAAGAGGGTGTCAGATTCCCCCCGGAACTGAGTTTCTCCTGGAATTGGAGTTACAGACAGTGCTCAGCGCATGTGGGGGCTGGGGATCGAACCAGGGTCCTTGCAAGAGCAGTCGGCACTCTTAACAAACCGCTAGGCCATCGCCTCAGCCTTATTTTTGTCTTGTGTTTTTAAGTTTTTTTTTAAAATTATTATTTTATTTCTGTATGTTGTATGAATGTACTGTCTCAATGCAAGTCCGGTGCACCTGTGTCGTGCAATGCACACGGAGGTCAGAAGAGGAGGGTGTCGGGTTCCCCTGGAACTGGAATTCTCCTGGAACTCTGGAGTTTCAGACGGAAGCCTCTCGGGCAGCCGAGCCATAGTGGGGTGCTAGGGGGGAGGGGGGAGTATCGAGACGCCGGGAAGGTCCATCTGGCAATAAGCATGGAGTTGTGGGCCGGCTCCTAACCTGGTAGGAAGGGGGGGGGGGGCACATCTCTCCAGCCCTACCAGGTTTTTTGTCTTTGTTTGAGACCTGCTCCAATCGGGCGTGGGTAGCCCCGAAGCATAGCCTAGATAACGTACACGAGGGTGTAGGACCAACCACGCATGGCCTTGAGTCGAACAGAGAGTTCTGCCGTGCCTCGGACTGAGTATGCTGGTATCAAAAGCCTGTCACCAGGGCTATCCCTGGTGATATTTATTATTTAATGTTATATGAGGCGCATCTTGACCCCAACAACAAAATGACATAGAGCAAAGGTATGGACCAATTGTGCGGGTTGGTGTCAGGATGCGAGACCCATGTGGAGGTATCGAAAAATGGGAGGGGGGGAGGATTGCGAATCCATATCCCGCCAGTGGGAGTTAAGATTCGCGCACAATCCCGTCGCATGGGAACAGAAGGGATTACAGAGGGTGCAGGAATTGGGGTGGGTGTAGCTTCCATGAAATTAGAAAAGTTCTGAGAACTTGCAACCTTGGTCCTCTGCGACCGCACCGCGGATAAAGGCTCTTAATCATTTGAGCCATTGGGGTCTCTATCCCGGGAGCATTATTTTCGTCTATCCCCATCGGCACCCGGGCAGGGGGTTAGGTCCTTCTCGTGATGCGCCACGGGCCGCCAATTTTATTTTTTTTTGGTCTTTTTTGAGACAGGGTCTCCCTGTCGTCTCAGCTGAACTACCTAGAGAACGGTCCCTAATGTAGAACCAGGCTGGCCTTAGAGCTCACAGAGAATCTGCCTGACTCGGCCATCCCACGGTGGGGCTAGGAGTAAAGGGGAATAAGAAAGGCGTGTGCCACCGAAGAGGCATGGTTGAAAAGGGGGTGCTTAGGAAAATTGGAGGGGTTTTATTTATTTTTTTTTTTTTATTTTTATTTTGGTCTTTTTTGAGACAGGGTCTCCCCTGTAGCCCAGCGGTCCTGGAACTAACTCTGTAAACCAGGGCGGGCCTTGAACCTCACAAAGATCCACCTGCCGCTGCCTTCAAGTGCTAGGATGAAAGGCTGGTGCCCCCACCACGCGCCTGGCTCAAACTTTTTTTTTTTTTAATTAAAAAAAAAAGGCATTTTAAAAATCTGCATTGTTGCCCGGGCGTGGTGGCACTCGCCTTTAATTCGAAGCACGCTCCACTCGGAGGCAGAAGGCAGGCGGATCTTGTGAGTCAAGGCCAGCCCTGGTCGACAGGCGAGTTCCAGGAACAGCTGGGGCGTAACAGGGAGAAGACCACGGTCTCGAAAAAACAAAAACAAAAACAAACAAAAAAAAAGAATCCTATGTAAAAGGAAACACAAAAAAAAAGAACAATCAAAAAAAGAGAAAAAAACGCGAAGCATCCTATGTATTTGTATTGTATGAACTTTTTATAGTCTTTTTTAATTTTACTTAAAAAAATTTGGGGTTTAACTTAAAAACAAAACAAAAACAACGCGTCTCTCATGAGCTTTCCTTTTCGTTTCTCTGACGTTCGGGAAGCACCCCGTAGCGCTGACTTGCAACTGAGTCCTCATATGACGGGACGGGGGGAAAGGCGGGGGGGGCCAATGGGGTTTATTATGACTTAAAACGAAAGTAAAGAAAAAAACTAGACTCCGAATGAATGGGGTGTTAGTTGGATTTGCAGAGAGACAAAAGAGGGGGAGGCTGGACTCACCAAAGGCTGTCACAGGGGGGGCGGGCACGAAGAGTAGCTAGGAAACTGGAAAGGGGGGGGGGAGAAAGGGGCTGAGAAAGGAAGCGGGAGCTGCAGGGGTAAAAAAAGATGCTGATAGAAGTGTGTCATGAGTTGCGAGTGTCCAACAGGGGGTCCCAAGACCGAGCCAACGGCTATGGCGGAGGGGGGTAGCGGAGGGGCGGGATGGGGGTGGGGGAGCTAAAGAAAGGGGGAAAAAAAGGGGGGGGGGTAGGGAAAGACGGTAAGGATAAGTAACCTGTGGTCTCCTACTGCATGAGGGATGCTGTTGGTTGTTTGTTTTGTTTTCAGGGGGATAAAGTGGTTATTTTTTTGTTACAAAAAGGAGGAGGGGAAGAAAAAAAGTAAGAAGGGGGAGGACTTTAAGATGGTTTAGGAGGAATTATTTATATAAATGGGGTGGTATTAATGGGAATGGTTAGTAAAGGTGGGACGGGTAGAAAGAGGACTTGAGGGGGTGTAAGTGAAAAAAAAGGGGTTGGAAAAAGAGTGAGTGGGGGGCACCTGTTGCTTGGAAAAAGGGGGGGGGGGGACAGGGGAACAATGGGGTGGGGGTGGGGTGTGAGGGCAGGGGGCAAGCGTGGGGAATCATTTCCTCGTCCTTCACTCGGAGGTCCCGGGTTTGAACTTTGAACTTCAAGTAGTCAGAGGAGGGAAATCTGTATTCAGGGCAGGGCAGGGAGCAGGCACTTTACCTAACAAAATGAAGGGGGGAGGCCATCTCCCAGTGCCAGTCACCAGTGCTGTTTTCAATTTTTTTTTTTTTGTTCTTTTTCTTTTGAAATATGGTACTCCCCTATAAATAGCCCCAGCCTGTCCTGAACCCCCTAATGTAGACCAGGCTGCCGTTGAACTCACAAGAGATCTGTGAAAAGACCAATAAAAAAAAATAATAATAATAATGATTGAAAATATCATATTGTAAATGCTTAATGAGTGTTTTAATACAACCTTATCATAAAAATTATTATTAATTTACCAGTGTTTTTAACTACCATGCAGTACGTAGAGGTACCTGTGTTCTACACCACCACACCTGGATGTTTTTCAATTTTGTTTTTTGAAGATGGAGTTTTTTTTCCAAGACAACAGCTCCAGAGATAATAGACTGTTATGCTTCTCANTGGTAGAATGTAAGGGCTGCGATTGGGGTGAATGGTGAAACTACAGCAATGTAGTCTGGACCCTCATTTGATTAACCTGATTGAACATACAACCCCTCACCACACGCTGGAAGGTGGGGCTGTGGGGGTTTGGGCACAACAGCCTGCAAATTGGTTTTACATGAAGGATGCTTGTACTCATGGATTATCACTTATAGCTAAAAAATGGAAAAAAAAAAACTGAGAGAGATGTGCAGGACAGTCATGGCAGAATGCATGATCTCAGTTGGGGTGGGGGTGGGGGGGAAGGGAAGGGGAGATATGCCTGAACTGAATTGGAAAATGATGTATGAAATGCACAAAGCATCAATAAAAAAAATGTTAAAAAAAAATTTACAATTAAAAAAAAAAAAGAAGATGGAGTTTTTTTGTTTTTGGGGGGAGGGGTTTTGGTATTTTTGAGACAGGGTCTCCCTTTAGTCCCAGCTGTCCTGGAGCTCTCTCTGTAGACCAGGCTGGCCTTGAACTCACAGAGATCTGCCAGGCAAAGAAGAAGTTTTACATTGTAGCCAAGACTATCCTGGACCCTGCAGCAGCCCAGGAGCCTCAAGTCTTCCTAGTGCTATGATTACCAGTCTCTGCATGAGGGATTCTGTGTGGTGTGTGTGTGTGTGTGTGTGTGTGTGTGTGTGTACATATATGGAGGGGTGCATGTGCATATATGGGGTGCATATGATTGTAAAAGCCAGAGGTCAAATCTGGGTGTATTTCTTAATTGCTCTTCACCTAATTTTGTTGAGACAGGGTCTCCCACTGAATCTGGAGCTGGATGACTGAGCTGGACTGGTTCAGACTAGCTAGCCCCAGGGATCTGCCTGTCCCTATGTCTCCAGGACTTGGGTTATAGGCACTGGCTGCAGCAACCAGCTTCTACATGGGTGCTAGAGATCAAATCCAGGTCGACACGCTTGCAAAGCAAGTGGTTAAAAAGGACTGAGCCCTTGCCTCACCTGAGGGATTCTTCTAGAAGCCCCTTTTAACACTTTGGCCATAATGGAAGCAGATTTTTTTTTTTTTTGGTCTTTTTGAGACAGGGTCTTCCTGTAGCTCTGGCTGTCCTGAAACTCACTCTGTAGAACAGGCTGGCTGGCCTTGAACTCAGAGATCCGCCTTCCTCTGCCTCCCAAGTGCTAGGATTAAAGGCATGTACCACCATGCCCGGCCAGAAGCAGATTATTTTTTTAAATCACGTTTTGCTTTTTTACTTAGTGTGTGTACCTGCTAGAACCTTCTCTCCTCTCCTGGAATGCTGTAGTTGCCCCCCACTCTTCTCTCAGCTTCTCTCTCTACAGCATCACTGCAGGAGTGGTGTGAGGAGGAGGCCCACATTGCCTCTCAGGGCCTATGGAAGGGCCCTAAAGATAAAGACACTGCTTGTCCCCTGGGACCAAGAGGGGACCCCCATACACACACCAGAGTGCAAGGACTTCCCTGTTTGTTAGGTTCTGGCCATGTGGAGACCCCCAGAACAAGGAGGACCCAACCAGTCATGCTGTCACCCCCTCCACCCACCCTCTGGCTGGAAAGGGCTGAAATGTCCTAGAGTTGCTAAGCAACGGGACAGAATTCAATGATGACTGTACCCGGAGAATTGTTACACCCTCAGTAGCGTGTGGTGTGCAATATAACTAACTCTAAGCTTTCCTTAGAGGTCTAGAAGGGGATAGAAAAAAAAATCAAATGTCCAAAGTGACCTAAAGGAGTCAAAACTGACTATGTGGCCTGGCTTACCGCATAGAGTAGGGTGGAGGGCCCCTCCTCCAGGCACCCCAATCTTCACCACACCAGGACTTGTCAAAACTTGAGGTGGCCCAGCAGGTAAAAGAGCTTGCTCCCAAACCTAAAGACCTGAGTTTAGTCCTCAGGACCCATGTTGTGGACCAAAAGGGTTGGCTCCCACAAATTGTCCTCAGACCTCCACGAGCCTGCTACGATGCTGTGGAGAGCCAGATTGAGCTGCATCCTGCCAGAGGAGAAGGTTCACAATTAGGGGTCCACAGAGGCTCACAGTGTGCCTGCCAGGGTGCTGGGTCTGAGTCTTAGTCATGCTACTCTGTGGGAGACCCAGCCTCCTTAATCATCCAAGCCTGCTGTTCCAATTATCCAAACTCACAAGAGCAGATAGTACCCTTGATCTTAGCCAAAAGGCAGAGAAGCGATTAATCTTGAGTACATGAGTACATATCTATAACTTTCTTCATTTTACTTAGATAAGGTTTAGGTCAATGATCCTTTTTTTTTTTTTTAAATTAGTTTTTATTGATGCTTTGTGCATTTCATACATTTTTTCCAATTCAGTTCAGGCTTATTTCCCTTCCACCCCCACCCCATCCCAGATCATGCATTCCGCCATAACTGTCCTGCATCTTTCTCTCAGTTTTTTTTTTTTCATTTTTAGCTATAAGTGATAATCCATGAGTACAAGCATCCTTCATGCAAAACCTATCTGCAGGCTGTTGTGCCCAAACACCTACAGCCCCACCATCCAGTGGGGGGTGACAGGTTGTTTGTTCAATCAAGTTGATCAAATGAGTGTCCAGACTACATTGCTGTAGTTTCACCATTCACCCCAATCGCAGCCCTTACATTCTACCACGCCCCCTCTTCCGCAGGTTGTTCCCTAGGCTTAGAAAAGGGGCACAGGTGGATGAGAGGTAAAACAGTCCACTCTCTCTGGAGCTGTTGACTTGGACTCTGGTCAATTCTGGCTGTTTCCTTTCATGGGCTGACAGTTTGTCCAGGAATAACCTTTCGATCCTGGCCTGGCGCGTTATGGCGTCTCCCCTGTGACCCCGGTTCCCAGGTCAATGATCCTTAACTGGGGTCCTCAGGACCCTTAGGGAATCTATGGAAAGAATTCAAGGGGTAAATTTTGGAGAACGGTTATATCATTAACTTTCTGAAATGTATTAAATGTTAGTAAATTCATGGTTTTGTGAAATATTAGTAAAATCCATGTCACCTGTTGGTATCACAGGCATTTCTACGGCACTTTACATTTGTTAAAACATAAATTATAAGCTGGACATAGTGGTACATGCCTTTAATCCCAGCACTCGGGAGGCAGAGGCAAGCAGATCTCTGTGAGTTCAAGGCCAGCCTGGTCTACATAGGAAGTTCCAGGCCAGCTGGGGCTACAGGGAGACCCTGTCTCAAAAAGACCAAAAAAAAAAAAAAAAGTGATAACTAAATTTCATTGCATTTGGCTCCCTTTGAAGCCTCTGTAAAGCCAGGTGTGGCAGCACACCCTTTTAATCCCAGCACTCAGGAACCAGGGGCAAGAATATCTCTGTGAGCTCAAGGCCAGCCTGGTCTACATAGCAAGTTCCAGGTCAGCTAAGACTACACAGGGAGACCCTGTATTAAAAAAAATTAAAAGCTTATGTAGTTTTTATTCAAAATATTAGTCTGAGACTTCACCAAAACAAAGGTCCTGAGCCTTCAGGACCTCAAGTTCAGGCTGTGGAAATCTTTGTCATACCAAGGCCCAATTAAATATTCAAGAGAGCTTTTAAACTTTCAGTTTTCAATGTTTGAGGATCTCTAAACAAATTATTGTAATAGTCTTAGGGGCTGAACAACTAACTAACTAGTTGCCTTGTGACTGAATAAGTCCACACTGCGTGAGCCTCCAGGTTTGCATTTATAGCAGAGAGAGCGCCAAGCAGTCCCGAGGCAAACGGGACAGGGAAATGGTAATGATCCCGAGAAAGAAAACAAGTAAAAGAACAGTGGAAAAGCTGAGCCATTGGTAAAACTGTGTGCTCCACTTAGAGGCCTGTACTACAGCAGTCAGCACCAAATTCAGAGGGAAGAATTCATGTGGCACACAGTTATCTGTGCCACATCAAATTGACAACGCTAATTTGAAATGGTTTTGTTGTAATTTTGTTTGGATTTACTTTGTTTTGTTTTGTTTTTGTTCTTTTCGAGACAGGGTCTCCCTGTAGCCCCAGCTGTCCTGGAACTCACTCTGTAGACCAGGCTGGCCTTGAACTCACAAAGATCCGCCTGCCTCTGCCTCCCGAGTGCTAGGATTAAAGGCGTGCGCCACCACACCCGGCCTCCAGTATATTTTTTTCTCTTTTTTTTTTTTTTTATTGTTTTTTTTTTTGTTTTGATTTGTTTTTTTGAGAATGGTTTCCCTTTCTGGCCCTGTAGACAAGAACACGTCTATGTATAGATGGAGAATTGGCCATTGGAAACTCGCAAGATCCAACTACCGTTGCTGTCCATGAGTGCTGGGATTAAGACATGAGCCACCAGGGATAGCTTTTTTTCTCTCAAAAATGTAGCTTAATCTATAAATGAAACTGTTACAAGATGTAAGTAGAAACCTAGCAAAAAATGCAAATGGACTTCTTGTTTCTTTGCGTTTTTGTCTTTTTGAGACAAAAGGTCTCCCGTTAGTCACTGGGCAACAGTCTAATTTAATTGGTGAACTTCAGGCAAACGAGGGACCCTGTCTCAAAGGAGGCAGACCATCTTTCTCAGAATGGCACTAAATGTCTACATTCATCTGCACACATGAATGCACTCACACAGAGGACTATAAAGCCAAATTCCGTAAGATATGAGAGTTCTAAGCCGGTCATGGTGGTGCATGCCTTGCAGAAGCAGGTGGATCTCTGTGAGTTCAAGGCTAGCCTGGCCTACATAGTGAGACTGCTCCAGGCCATCTGGGCTACATAAGACCACTGTCTCAGAC
>VZQC01007541.1:1048268-1063422 GCA_009823505.1 Rhizomys pruinosus | reverse complement strand
AAAAAAAAAAAAAAAAAAAAAAAAAAAAAGAACGTATCTGCTTCTTTATGTGCTAATGACTGAAGAAAGTAAAAACACTTTTTTGGGGGGGTACATTGAATTTTATAGATGGTATTTAAGAGAATGGGGATCTTTGAGCTTCCTTCTGGGATGGAAACTGTGAAGGAAGATACTCTGTGTGTTGGAGCTGAGTTGGGGCAGGGACTCCACAGCCAAGGGCCTTTGTCTTCTTGCTGGGGTGTTCTTGTTGGGGTGGTGAGTGGTTCACAGCTTCTTTCTCCTTGAACAGCCTTGAGGTCCACCACTTGGTTGCTGTAGCCAGATTCATTGTCCTACCAGGAAATGAGCTTGACAAAGTGGTTGTTAAACGTCTATGCCAGTCCCAGTGTCAAAGGTAGAAGAGTGGGTGTTGCTGTTAAACCCATAGAAAACAATCTGGTCCTTAGTATAGCTCAGGATGTCCTTTAGGGGGGCCTTCCTGTTTAGCAGCTTTCTCCAGGGAGCAGGTCAGATACACAAAACAAAGACATTGGAGGGAGGAACGTAGAAAGCCATGCCAGTGAGTTTCCTGTACAACTCCTGGATGACCCTGCCCACATCCTTGACAGTGCCAGTGGATGACCATCACAGCACAGCATAGTTTCCTGGAGCGACTGTTCACAGTCTTATGGGTGGTGATGATGGTATGGACTGTAGTTACGAAGTCCCTCAACAATGCCAAAGTTGTCATGGGTGACGTTGGCCTAGAGCTAAGCAATAATCGGTGGTGCAAGAGGTGTTATTGGCAATCTTGAGGGAGTTGTCATGTTTCTTGTAGTACACACCCATCACAAACATGGGGCATCAGCAGAAGGGGCAGAGATGATGATCCTGTTGGCCCTGTCCTGTAAGTGGGTCCTGGCCTTCTCCATGGTAGTGAAGACCCCGATAGACTCCGCCATGTACTCAGCACCAGCATTCCCCTATTTGATGTTGGCAGGATCTCGCTCCTGGAAGATGGAAATGGCCTTCCTATTGATGACAAGATTTGAGTTCTCAGCCTTGACTGTGCTGTGGAACTTGCCAGGGGTAGAACACACTGGACCATGTTGGGACCTTGTGGTTGCAGGCAGAGGCAGGCAGATCTCTGTGAGTTTAAGGCCAGCCTGGTCTACATATTGAGTTTCAGGGAAGCTGGGGGTCCAGGGAGACCTTGTCTCAAAAAGACCAAAAACCCCACAAAATCCACTTTGCCAGAGTTGAAGGCAGCCCTGTGACAAGGTATACACTACAGCCAAATCCATTCACTCCAACCTTCACCATCCTGTCTCAGGGATGAGACTGACTGTGCAAAGATGGAACTGTCTCTGGAATAAAGAGAAACAGAGAGCTCAAAATACTTTTTTTTTTTTTTGATACAAGTTATCCCTGTAGCCTCAGCTGTCCTGGAACTCACTCTGTAGACCAGGCTGGCCTTGAACTCACAGAGATCTGCCTACCTCTGCCTCCCCAGTGCTAGGATTAAAGGCATGCACCACCAGGCTCTGTTTAAAGACAGTTCTTGGCCACCATGTGGGTGGTGGGAATTGAACCCAGGTCCTCTGCAAGAGCAGTCTGTCTCTTAACCTCTGAGCCATCTCTCCAGCCCCTCAAAAATACTTTTTTTTTGGTCTTTTTTTTTTTTTTTTTTTTTTTTTTTTATTTATGTTTTGATTTTTTTTTTCTTTTTTTCCTATTTTTTTCGGGAATTTTTTCTTTTTTTTTCTCCCCCCCCCCCCCCCCTCTCCACTCTTTTTTTTTTTTTNAAGCAATCAAATTAAAAAAAATGTTAAACAAAAATTTACCAAATTAAAAATAAACAAAGAAGATGGAGTTTTTTTGTTTTTTTGAGGGCGGAGGGGTTTTGGTATTTTTAGACAGGGTCTCCCCTTTAGTCCCCAGCTGTCCCCTGGAAGCCCTTCTGTAGACCAGCTGCCTTGAACTCACAGAGATCTTGCCAGGCAGAAGAATAGAAGTTTTACATTGTAGCCAAGACTATCCTGGACCCTGCAGCAGCCCAGGAGCCTCAAGTCTTCCTAGTGCTATGGACGTTTAACACAGTTCTGCATGAGGGGATTCTGTGTGTGTGGTGTGTGAGATGTGTGTGTGTGTGTGTGTGTGTGTACATATATGGAGGTCATGTGCCTATATGGGGTGCATATGATTGTAAAAGCCAGAGGACAAAATCTGGCGTGCTGATTTCTTAATTGCTCTGTCACCTACATTTATGTTGAGACAGGGTCTTCCCACTCGAAATCGGAGCTGGATGACCTGAGCTGGCAAGGTTCAGACTAGCTAGCCCCCAGGATCTGCCTGTCCCTATGTCTCCAGGACTTGGGTTATAGGCACTGGCTGCAGCAACGCCAGCTTCTACATGGGGCTAGAGATCAAATCCAGGTCGACACGCTTGCAAAGCAAGTGGTTAAAAAGGACTGGTCCCTGCCCTCACCCTGCAGGGATTCTTCATAGAAGCCCCTTTCACACTTTGGCCCTAATGTGAACCAGATTTTTTTTTTTTTTGGTCTTTTGAGACAGGGTCTTCCTGTAGTTCTGGCTAACCTAGAACTCACTCTGTCGAAACAGGTCTGGGGCTGGCCTTGAAACTCAGAGATCCGCCTTCCTCTGCCTACCAAAGTTGCTAGATTAAAGTTACATGTGTACCACCATGCCCGGCCAGAAAGACAGATTATTTTTTTACAATCACGTTTTGCTTTTTTACTTAGTGTGTGTACCTGCTAGAACCTTCTCTCCTCTCCTGGAATGCTGTAGTTGCCCCCCACTCTTCTCTCAGCTTCTCTCTCTACAGCATCACTGCAGGAGTGGTGTGAGGAGGAGGCCCACATTGCCTCTCAGGGCCTATGGAAGGGCCCTAAAGATAAAGACACTGCTTGTCCCCTGGGACCAAGAGGGGACCCCCATACACACACCAGAGTGCAAGGACTTCCCTGTTTGTTAGGTTCTGGCATTCCTGTGGCCGACCCCCCGACACAAGGAGTACCCAACCAGTCATGCTGGTCCTCCTCTCCCTTCCCACCCTCTGGCTGGAACCGGGCTGCCTGTCCCAAGCGTTGCTAAGCACCGGGACAGACATTCCACTGCTGCCTGTTACCCCGGACTTGTTACAACCCTTCATGTAGCGTGTGTGTTTTGCACTCTTCACTAACTCTCCGCTTTCCCTTCGCGGTCTAGCCGGGGATTAGCTAATCAACCAATCAAATGTCAAGTGACTCCCGGCGTCAACCACCTGACTTCTGGGCGGCTGGCTTTCCTCTCTCCTTAGCCCTCACTAGCCGTCGGGTGGAGGGCCCCTCTCCGGCCCCCCCATCTTCACCACCCACCAGGACTGTCACCACTTGAGGGGCCCGCAGGTAAAAGAGCTTGCTCCCAAACCTAAAGACCTGAGTTTTAGTCCTCAGGGATCCCATGTTGTGGACCAAAAGGGTTGGCTCCCACAAATTGTCCTCAGACCTCCACGAGCCTGCTACGATGCTGTGGAGAGCCAGATTGAGCTGCATCCTGCCAGAGGAGAAGGTTCACAATTAGGGGTCCACAGAGGCTCACAGTGTGCCTGCCAGGGTGCTGGGTCTGAGTCTTAGTCATGCTACTCTGTGGGAGACCCAGCCTCCTTAATCATCCAAGCCTGCTGTTCCAATTATCCAAACTCACAAGAGCAGATAGTACCCTTGATCTTAGCCAAAAGGCCCGAGAAGCGATGAATCTTGAGTACATGAATACATATCTATACCTTTCTTCACTGTACATTCGCTAAGGTTTAGGATCAATGATCCTTTTTTTTTTGTTTAATTAGTTTTTATTGTTTTTTTTTTATCATTTTTTTTTGTTTTTTTTTTTTTCACTATTCTCAAACAACTTTCATGCCTTTGTGCATCTTCTACCATTTTTTCCACCAATTTCAGTTCAGGCTTATTTCCCTTTCCTCCCCCGCCCCCCACCAACATCTCTCCACCACTATTCCCAGATCATGCATTCTGCCATTAACTGTCCTGCATCTTCTCTCAGTTTTTTTTTTTCATTTTTATGCTATAAGTTGATAACCATGAGTACAAGCATATTTCATGCAAAACCTATCTGCGGGCTGTTGTTAGCCCCAAAAACCCCTACCGCCCCCCCATCCAGTGGGGGGGTGACAGGTTGTTTGTTCAATTCAGTTGATCAAATGAGTGTCTGACTAACTTGCTGTAGTAGTTCACCATTTAACCACCAATCCAAGCCTTAACATTCTACCATGCCCCCTCTCCGCAGATTGTTCCCTGGCTTAGAAAAGGGGCACAGGTTGGATGAGAGGCTAAAACAGTCCCCTCTCTCTGGAGCTGTGTTGACTTGGCCTCTTGTCAATTCTGGCTGTTTCCTTTCATGGCGGCTACGTTTGCTCCAGGAATCAACTTTCGAATCCTGTCGCCTGGCGCGTTACTGTGGCTGTCTTCCTCCTGTGACCCCGGTTCCCAGGTCAATGATCCTTAACTGGGGTCCTCAGGACCCTTAGGGAATCTATGGAAAGAATTCAAGGGGTAAATTTTGGAGAACGGTTATATCATTAACTTTCTGAAATGTATTAAACTATGTTAGTACAAATTCATGGTTTTGTGAAATATTAGTAAAATCCATGTCACCTGTTGGTATCACAGGCATTTCTATATACGGCACTTCCTTTGTTAAAAATACATCGTAAGTCTGTGTATAGTGTACATGCCTTTAATCCCAGTCACTCAGGAGTCAGAGGCAAGCAAGATCTCTGTGAGTTCAAGGCCAGCCTGGTCTTACATAGGATAGTTCCAGGCCAGCGGGGTACCGGGAGACCCTGTCTCAAAACGGACCAAAAAAAAAAAAAAAACAGTGATAACTAAATTTATTGCATTTGGGCTCCTTTGAAGCCTCTGTAAAAGCCAGGTGTGGCACGCCACCCCTTTTAAATCCCAGCACTCAGGAACCAGGGGCAAGAATATCTCTGTTGTAGTCAAGGCTAGCCTGGTTCTACATAGCAAGTTCCAGGTATGCTGCAAGACCTACACAGGTGAGGGACCTGTATTAAAAAGTAATTAAAAGCTTATGTAGTTGCATTATTCAAAATAATTAGTCTGAGACTTCACCACAACAAAGGTCCTGAGCCGTCAGGACTCAAGTTCAGGCTGTGGAGTTTTTTTCAAAAAATTTTGTCATACACAGGACCAATAAATTATTCAAGAGCGCTTTTAAACTTTCAGTTTTCAATGTTTGAGGATCTCTAAACAAATTATTGTAATAGTCTTAGGGGCTGAACAACTAACTAACTAGTTGCCTTGTGACTGAATAAGTCCACACTGCGTGAGCCTCCAGGTTTGCATTTATAGCAGAGAGAGCGCCAAGCAGTCCCGAGGCAAACGGGACAGGGAAATGGTAATTTACGCTACGGCACCCCAGGGAGAAAAGAAGAAACAAAAGTAAAAGAAAAACTAAAAAGCTGAGCCATTGGCTTAGTAAAACTGTGTGCTCCCCCTTAGAGGCCTGTACTACAGCAGTCAGCACCAAATTCAGAGGGAAGAATTCATGTGGCACACAGTTATCTGTGCCACATCAAATTGACAACGCTAATTTGAAATGGTTTTGTTGTAATTTTGTTTGGATTTACTTTGATATTTTTTTTTTTTGTTCTTTTCCGGACAGGGTCTTCCCGTGTTATCGCCCAGCTGTTCCTGGAACCATCTGTCGACCCAGGTGGACCTTGAATCACAAGATCCGCTGCCTCTGCCTCCCGAGTGTCGGGATGTGTAAAGGACTGTGCTGTTGCGCATGAACATATACACCCGGCAGGGCGTCACCTCTTCTATTTCCTATTATCACGGTCTATAGCTCTCAGTACTACCGCTTTTAGGTTTTCACATATTTTAATTTTTTTTTTGTTGTTTTTCGAGAGTCATCGCCCTGATCTTAGCTCCGCGTGATGAGTACTGGTTGGCCATGTATGGTAGACTTTGATTATTCAGGGAAGGCATGGCATATGATGACTTGTCATGGTTGACTCAGCGATTCTGACGCTCTCTGACGTACGAGGTAAAATGACTATCGCTAGGTCCTAGTCCCATAACTTACCTTTCCCACTTCTTTGCGCTTTGTGTAAGACATACATCCTATCTAGTCCTGCCGCACCTACGTGAAGAGAGGGCTTAAATTGTTAACCTCCTATGCCTCAACTCTGCCAAGTAGCTAGGGGCTACAGGTTGTGGGCTTGCTGTAATGTGGTCCCCACAATCCCGCGTTCTGTTGTCTTTCTGCTTTGATTTTTTTTTTTTTTTTGTAGAGCAAAGTCCGCCACATAGTATCCGCCAGCCTGGCCGTGGAAGTCTGCAGCGTTCCTTGTAGACGCTCATGGCCTCGGCCTACTGATCGACTCAGGCAGATGTCTGCCTGTGTCTGACCGGCCGAGTCGTATAGCTTCGTGAGGTGGGGGAAGCCTACATAAAAGCAGGCAGGTGTGGTTTGTGGGATGATGGTCGAGGACCTGATGTCTAAAATATGAGCTAGGCAGAGTTAGGGTCATGATGGGAATCTTCTAGAAGTGCCGATCTTGCGCACGATATCTCTTTCCCGCTTCTCTCTTGTGCTTTGGCCTTACCTTTGGCCTTCTATCTTTGCCTCTCTTGTCGCGAGCTTGTTGTGTCCCAGTATTTACGCCCAATATGGTCCCTCCAACACCGCCATCACAGGTTGTGTGTCTCGCGCGACTCTCCCCAGGACTATTTCTACTCACTCACCTGCCTTGGTCCCCGGAGGCTTGATGCTGTGTCAATTCATTATTTGTGCCTTTGTGTATATTCCTTTGGTCTTCCTAATGGGTCTTCCACCCGCACTCCCCAGCAGGACCGATTTGTTTCTGACTTAACCTGTGTGGCACACCCGCCGCCCACTGTGGTGCACATCTTCCTGTGGACCAGACTCCCTAGCCTGGCCTTCTGCTTATTGAAGCAGCAGTAGAGGACCCCCATCTTTCAACCCAGGGCAGGCAAGAAGACCACCAGCTCAATGGGGTCTACATCATATGCAGTCACCACCAGCTGAGCCTTCTCCTTCTCCACCAAGGTAGTGACAGTGTTGACCCCTGCTCAAAGGACAGGGGGTCTCTTGGTGGGGCTGTCCCCTTTGCCAGCAGCTTTTTTTTTTTTTTTGAGGACCGGGTCTCTTAGTCCCGGCCTGGCCGGAGCTCTCTGGCTGTTACAGACTGGTCTTGCAAAACTCCAGAGCCTCCTATCACTGCCTCTGCCTCCCTCGAGTGCTGGGACTAGAAGGGTTGCGCCACCATGCCTGGCTAGCCTCTGCTTCTTACCCTGCTCTGTCTCTGGTGCTACTTGTGTGCCAGGTTGAGCATCTGGGCAGCTGTTTGGTGGTCCAGGCCCTCAGTGAGCTGGTTAATCACAGGTGGCTTCCAGCACTCATAGAGCAGCCCTGTCCTAGCAGCCACATGTAGCAGGGTCATGTGACCAGAAGAGTGGTGATGAGGTCTCTTTTGGGCTGGCTGTTTGCTCAATGCTAACGTTCTAGGTCTTCTCTCTTTTTTTTTTTTTTTTTTTTTTTTTTTTTTTTGCTTTTCAAAGACAGGGTTTCCCTGTAGGTCCACCCAGCATGATTACCTGGAACTTACTCTTTCGACCAGGCTTGCCTTGAACTCACAAAGATCATTCTTGCCGCATTCGCCTCTCGTAGCTGCTTCGGCATTAAAGTGCTTGAGTCCACCACACCTCATGGTCGTCGCAAACATGCGGATTCACTGCCCTTCTTGGCCTCTTGGTTTCTCACACCCCACAACGGCGGGCCAACCTTCTTTCCTTTCTTTCCTGCCTTCTGTCGTAAGGAGAGAACCGCCCATACCCTTTTAGAGGGATCTTAGATAGCGGTCTCCTACTCTCTAGTTCCGACTTGGCCCACATAAACTCCTGGCAATCCTCCTGCCTCAGCTTCCCAAGTATTGCACCACAACACTTGTCTTCCTTTTTTCATTTGAAGAATAAAGGAGTTAGGGTCTCAAGTATTAGGTGACTTGGTTTCATAGACTTCTCAGATACCAGGTTAAATAATTTCTGGAGACATGTATGGCACCTGGTTTTATCAAAAGTTGCTTTACTGTACTTCACAGACTGAACCAACCAGGTCAGGAGGCAGATCTCTGTAAAGGGCCAGATTGCTCTATATAGAGAGTTCTAGGTCATCCAGAGCCACAAGGTGAGACCCTATCTCAAAATAAATAAAAATAAATAAATAAAATAAAATCATGTCTTCTATAGCTATAGAGTCACAATTTTTTTTCTCTTTTTTTTTTTTTTTTGTTTTTTTCGTTTTTTTGTTTTTTTGAGTATCTTGGTCTCCCTTGCTGGCCTGGAACACGCTAGTGTCTAGAGAGAATGGGCTTGAAACTGCAGAGATCCAACACTTACCCTTTGCTTCCAAGGAGTTCTGCGGATTAACCGACCTTGAGCCACCAGGGACATGCTTTTTTCTCTCAAAAATGTAGCTTAATCTATAAATGAAACTGTTACAATGTAAGTCAGAACCTTCAAAAAATCAGAGGACTCTTTTTTCTTTTCTTTTTTTGTGTCCTTTTTTGCGACAGTGTCTCCCCTTTAGCCTCACTTGCCATGCCCAGTTCTAATTTAAATTGGTGAAATTCAGTCAATACGAGGGACCTGTCTCCAAAGGAGGCAGACACAATCTTCTCCAGGCAATGGCAACTAATGTAATTTCATCCTGCACACTATGAAAATGCAACTTCAATCAGAGGGACATTAAGAACCAAATTCCGTTAAAGATATGAGAGTTCTTTAAAGCCGGTATCATGGTGGTGCATGCCTCGCAGAAGCAGGTAGGATCTCTGTGAGTTTCATAGGCCTCGCTGGCCTTACTCCTACCTAGTGAGCTCCAGGCCAAGTGGGGCTACTAGAGAACCTGTCTCAGGACAAAAAAAAAAAAAAAAAAAAAAAAGAAACGTATCTGTATCTTTTATGTTCTACTAATGACTGAGAAAAGTAAAAAACACTTTTTTGGGGTGATGGTTACATTGAATTTTATAGATGGTATTTAAGAGAATGGGGATCTTTGAGCTTCCTTCTGGGATGGAAAAGTGCATGAAGTAAAGTACTCTGTGTGTATGTGACGTGAGTGGGGCAGTGGACATTACAGATGCTGCACGCACCAAGGGGCCCCTTTGTCTATCTTGCTGGGGTTTCTTGTTGGGTGTGGTGAGTGTCAAACAGCTTTCTTCCCTTGAACAGCCAGAGGTTCCACCAACTGTGGTTGCTATGTAGCCCGATTTCCATTGTCCACCCGGAAACATAGAGGCTATGAACCAAACAGTCCGGATGTTAAAAAACGTCTACGTACGATACGTCCCAGCATGTCAAAGGTCGAGAGTTGGGTTGCTGTTGTTAACCCATCATAGAAAAAACCCATTCTGCGTCCTTAGTATAGCTCAAGGATGTCCTTTAGGGCGGGGCCTCTGTCCTGTTTAGCAAGATTTCTCCAGGAGCAGGTCAGATACATCCCAAAACATAAGACATTTTGCAGGGAGGAACGTAGAAAGCATGCATGTGAGTTTCTTGTTACAACTCCTGGATGGCCCTATGCCCCCAATCTTGACAGTGCCAGGTGCATGACCATTTCACAGAACAGCATAGTTCCGGAGCGATGCACAGTCTTATGGGTGTAGGTGATAGATGGTATGGACTGTAGGTTACGAAGTTCCCACTTACAAACAATGCTCACAAGTTTCATGGGTGCGTTGGGCCTCGCGCTAAGCAATAATCGGCGGGTGCAATATGTTTATTGGCAATCTTGAGGGCTTTGTCATGTCTTCTTTGTAGTGCCCACACCCATCACAAACATGGGGACATCAGCAGCTAGGTTGGTCCCGAGCTGATGATCCTGTTGCCCTTGTACTGTAAGTGGTGTGTCCTGGCCCTTTTTGCTCCATGGTAGCTGACTTACCGCCGAGCTCGACGTACGCCCTTTACTCTAGCTACAGCATTCCCGCTATTTGATGTTGGCAGTATGTCTCGTCCTGGGATCAGATGGAACGAAATGGCACCCTTCCATTGCTTGTACAAGAGTTTGAGTTTCTCAGCCTTATGCTGTGCTGTGGACCTTGCCCGGGTTAGAACACACTTTGGACATGTGTGGCCTTTTGGTTGCAGCAAGAGGCAGGCAGATTTCTGTGAGTTTAAAGACAGCCTGGTCTTAAATATTGAGTTTCAGGGAAGCTGGGGGTCCAGGGAGACCTTGTCTCAAAAAGACCCAATAAACCCCACAATACATCCACTTTGTCCGAGTTGAAGGCACCACCAGCCTCTGTGACCAGAGGTTATTAATACTACAGCAATAATCCATGTTCACTCCACAACCTTCACAATTGGAATGTCCTTCATGGGGGGTGATGATTTTAATATTATTTTCATGATATGTTTTTGTAGAATGTAAAATGGTTGCAAAACAAAGAGGAACTGTATATGGACTATAAACGAATATAAAGAGAAAAAAGAGGGCACACAGAGAGCTTTAAAATACTTTTTGTTTTTTTTTTTCTTTTGTTTAGTTTTTGAGCAGTGTCTTGCTGTAGCCCCAGCTCGGCTGGAACTAACTATTGTAGACCAGGCTGGAATTTAAGTCACAGAGATTTAGACCTCTACTCTGACTCCACTAGTGCCGTGCTAGGATTTAGGATTACATAGGCATGAACCACCAGGATCTGTTTAATTTTAAAAGAACAAGTTCTTGGCTCCCCATGTGGCGTGGTGGGAATTGAGAAACCAGGTTACTCTGCAACGAGCTAGTAATGTCTTAAAATGATGAGGAAATATTTTTAAAGACAATAAAAAAAAGATTTTTTTTTTTGGTATTGTTTTTTTTTTTTTTTTTTTTCTAAGGTATTTTGACACAGGGTTATTACCCTGTGTAGCCAACAATCCAGAGGTAATGGAAATTAAATATTTTTTTGTTCTTGTATTAGAAACAGGGGGTGGCCTTGAACTCACAAAGATCAGCCTCCTTGTCTCTGACTCACCTGATTGTGCTAGGATTAAAGGCATGACCACCACACCTCCGGCTTTTTTTTGTATATTTTGAGACAGGGCCTCCCATGTAACCACAGCTTGTCATGGGACTCCCTCAGCTCTTGTAAAACCAGGCTGGCCTTTGAACTCACAAAAATCAGTACTGCCTTTGACTCCTCGCTGGTGTTGCTGGATTGATATTATTTTATTTATATTATAAGGAGCTGCTATCACCACACCCAGTCTCACAAGATACTTTTTTAAATTTTAAAAGCACTGCTCTTGATTTGATATTATGTAGGTTACTTTCGTGAAGAGGGAAATGTGCCCTTGAATCTCCCAGATTATATACAAAAACAGATTTTTTTTATTTTTAGTTATTTTATTTTTGGGTATTTTTGATATGTGCTATATGAATCTTTAGTATGATATGTTGTACTTGTCTTGCCAGTTAGGTTTGTTCAATTGTGTACCCGTTGTCATGCAATGCCACTGAAGTTGGTGGGTGTCAGAGAGGGTGTTGGATGGTGTTGTTGATTCCCCTGGGAACTGGGAGTTCTCTGTGAAATTGGCGTTACTCAGATGGGTTTTCTCGCCGGCCATGTGGGTGCTGGGGATCAAACCGTGGGTCCTCTGCAAGAGCAGTCTTGTACTCTAAACTGCTAGGCTTATCTCTCCAGCCCCATATAAAAAACAGATTTTTGAAATTTAGTTGTATATAATAATTGTCTTTGTAAACACTGCTACAAACGATTTTTTTTTGGGGGGGCGGGAGGTTCTTTTGAGACTAAAGGGTGTTTTCCCCCTTTGTGCTCTTAGCTTGGTAGCTTGCCTGGAAACTAGGTACTATAGAACATGCTGGTCTTGTTTCTTTACGAGGTCTTCTTTGTGAGACTGTGTGCTTGAGGCATTCTGCCTCTGCTTGCTTACCAGTCTGCGGATTAAAGCACGTTTGCCACTGGCAACCTGCCTTTTATCTGTCTTTAAAGATGATTTTTTTTTTTTCCTCTTTGGTCTTTTTGAGACAAGGGTCTCCCTATTAGTGCACCCAGCTGTCCTGGAAACTTACTCTGTAGACAGGCTGGCCTTGAAACTCAACAAAGATCACCTGCCTCTGCCTCCCAAGTGCAGGATTTATAGGATTTAAGGCTGTGTGCCACCATGCCTGGCTTTAAAGATGATTTTTTTTTTTTGTTTTTCCAGACCGGGTCTCCCTGCAGCACCAGCTGTCTTGGTCGGGAAACTCACTTCTGTAGACCAGGCTGCCTTGAACTCGCAAAAAGATCCGGCCTGACTCTGCCTCTCCAGTTGCTCGGATTATAGGCGTTTCGCCACCACTCCCATCCTTAAAGATGAATTTTAAGTTACCAACAAAGTAGGGTTTTTTTTTTTTTCCCACCTTGAACTCAGCCCAGTACTCGTTAGGAAATTCAGATGATTGGATTGACCACACAATAAAGCAGTGAGAAAAATATCAGTTTAAAAAATGTGTCTTATTTCCGAAACTTGCATTCGCTCTAGATGATGAAAATTCCAATAGCTTTTTTAAATTGAATTAAAGCCACATTTGCCCACAGAAGTCGCAAATTTACTGAATGGTATGAAAAGTCATTATGTTGCACAGTAAAATTAAGATAGACATTAGACAACCGGGTGGTGTTGTTCTACCCCCACATCCGTTTGCTGCCAAATTTGTGTATGTATATGAATGCATGCTGAAGTAATTTCTGCATACCCGGAACAACACAGAAGCGTGGCTTGGAAGACAGGGAAGTTTAATAGGGAGCGCTCATGTCAGTGTATATCAGATCAGAGCATTTCACTAAGAGTGCTCTACATGGAAAATGAATGCGGATGCGTTCTCCAAGGAGAGCCTTGCCCTAAAAAAGCAGCCATCCCCCTGTATTTGCATGACCATGAAATACAGTTAATGACTGAAAGTCAGCCAGCTGTAGGCCCACTCCAGGTGGATCTGCTCAGACTCTATCTCATATCATTCTTTTTCACATGATTGGATTTTTTTTTTTTTTGTTTTTTTTGGTCTTTTTGAGACAGAGTCTCCTTTTATCCCCAGCTAGCCTGGAACTGGCTATGTAGACCAGGCTGTGCTTGAACTCACAGAGATCCACCTCCCTCTGCCTCCTAAATGCAGAGACTTGGATCAAAGGTGTGTATCACCACACCTGGCCAGATACTGGATTTTTTAAAGTGTATTTTTATTTTATATGCATATTTTGCCTGTGGAAGCCAGAGGTGGGTGTCAGATCCCCTGGAACTGGAGTTTTAGACAGTCATTAGTTACCCTGTGGGTGCTGGGAACTGAACCTCCATCCTTTGGAAAAGTACCCGGTGGTGTTAACCTCTGAGCTGTCTCTCTAGCCCTTTGGATTGTTGTTTCGTTTTGTTTTGTTTTGTTTTGTTTTGTTCCTGTATCCCCAGCTGGAACTCACTATGTAGATCAGGCTGACCTCAATCTCAAAGTGCTGGGGTTAAAGGCATATACCACCATGCCTAGCCTTCCCTTGGATTTTTAGAAAACACATTTTTATTTTGGGCTGGAGAGATGGCTCATCAGTTAAGAGTACTAGCTGCTCTCAAAGATGACCTGGGTCTGAGTCCCAGTACCTACATGGCAACTAACAACCATCCGAAATTCCAGTTCCAAAGGATTTGACATCCTCTTCTGAGCTCCGCGGATGCAATGCAGGCACATAACATTATTGCACTTATATACATGTAGGCAATACACTCATACATATAAAATTAAAAAATTATTAATAAAGCCAGGTGTAGTGATGCATACCTTTAATCCCAGCACTCGGAAGGCAGAAGCAGGTGGATCTCTGTAAGTTCAAGACCAGACTGGTCTACATAGTGAGTTCCAGGCCAGTTAGCGATACGGGGAGACCTTGTCTCAAAAAGACCCCACCCCCCAAAAAAGGTGAAATTTCCTAAATAAATGAAGAGATGTCTTTTCTGCACATCTGCATTTGTCAAAGAATATTTGACCCTTTGCCTGGCTGCTCGCCACTTGTCCCCCTAGGGCACAGGGCCCTCTGGACACTGAAGTAGGGTAAAGGAGGCAGTGCTAGGCCAGCCAGGAGGTGACTGAAACCACCCCAATGTGCCCACCGGGTGCACCCCTCTTGTCAGATGCTGAGACTGTAGGTGCCATTGCCCAGTGCACCCACGGTGGGGTCAGCCGTCACCATCATCCAGTAGCTGTCAAGACTAGATGCAGTCTTGAGCAGCAATAGGAACTTAAGAAGTCTACAGATTTCAGAAAACATGCTAAAGAACACTGGTGTAAAGCTGTTGTATGGAGCTGTGAAACATTCCAACTGTCACTCAGGAACTCTTGAGCTGGAGGCCTGTGAGCTAACTGCTACCTGCTTTGAGGACCGAGCTTCTGCTTTTACCTACAGTAAAATGCTGTGGGGATCAACCTATTGTAGAACGCCTTGGACCACAGTGGGGAAACCATGCTGAGTGTTGCCTGCATGCATTCAGGCTTTGAATAAGTGACTTGAATGAGGAAACCAAGCATTTCTGATCACTGAGGAACAGAGAAATCCCTATTTGACAATCCTAAGCAGTGTGTAAGGGAAACAGAAAACAATTTTGAAAATTCCATTCCAAGAATCCTAGGTGACTCAAAAAACATATGTAAAGGAAAGGGAGTGGGCCCTTACTTTGGCCACCTGTGTGTGAGAATTGCAGACTGGGGCTGGAGAGATGGTTCAGAAGTTAAGAGCACCAACTGCTCTTGCAGAGGACCCGGGTTCGATTCCTAGCACCCACATGGCAGCTAAGAACTGTCTTTAACTCCAGTTCCAGGAGAATCGGACACCCTCTTCTGACCTCTGCAGCATTGCACGACATGGGTGCACCAACCTACATGCAGACAGTACACTCGTACACATGAAAAATAATAAATAACCGATGGGCTTGGTGGCGCACGCCTTTAATCCTAGCACTTGGGAAGCAGAGGAAGGCGGATCTTTGTGAGTTCAAGGCCAGTCTGGTCTACAGAGTGAGTTCCAGGACAGCTGAGGCTACAGGGAGACCCTTTCTCAAATAAAAAAAAAAAAAAAAAAAAGAAAGAA
>VZQC01007541.1:996239-1019892 GCA_009823505.1 Rhizomys pruinosus | reverse complement strand
CCGGGTTCGATCCCCAGCACCCACATGGCGGCTGAGAACCGTCTGAAACTCCAATTCCAGGAGAACTCCAGTTCCAGGGGAATCCGAGACCCTCTTCTGACCTCCGCGGCGTTGCACGACACGGGTGCACAGACCTGCATGCAGACAGTACATTGATACACATACAGAAATAAATAAAAAAAAAATTAAAAAAAAAAAAAATAAGGTGAACCTGGACTGATGGCACACATCTTTAATCCCAGCACTTGGGAGATGGAGAGAGGTAGATCTCTGTGAGGCCAGCCTGGGGCTACAGGGAGACCCTGCTTCAAAGACAAATAAAAACAAAGAACAAAAGGTGCACAGCATCTGAGGAATGATATCCAAGGTTGAACTCTGGCCTATACACACACACACACACACACACACACACACACACACACACACACACACACGATGTCAAAAATAAACATAAATAAGCAAAAATCAAAGGGCAATATAGCTGGCTGGGCCTGGTGGTGCACGCCTTTAATCCTAGCACTTAGGAGGCAGAGGCAGGCGGATCTTTGTGAGTTCAAAGCCAGCCTGGTCTACAGAGTGAGTTCCAGGACAGCTGGGGCCACAGGGAGACCCTGTCTCGTCTCGAAAAGACCAAAAAAAAAACAAAACAAAACAAAAAAACAAACAAAGGTCAATATAGCTGGATGAGTTGGCATATACCTGTAACCCCCAGCAGCACTTGGGAGGTAGAGGCAGAAAGATGAGGAGTTCAAGGCCAGCCTTCATGACATACAAGCGACCCTTTTTTTTAAAAATATTTTAAAAATGTTTTAAGATTTTATTATTTATTTTTTATATATATTGTATGTGTATGAATGTACTGTCTGCATGTAGGTTTGTGCACCCGTGTCGTGCAATGCCACGGAGGTCAGAAGAGGGTGTCGGGATTCCCCTGGAACTGGAGCTCTCCTGGAATTGGAGTTACAGACAGTTTTCAGCCGCCATGGGGGTGCTGGGGATTGAACCCAGGTCCTCTGCAAGAGCAGTCAGCGCTCTTAACCACTAGGCCATCTCTTCAGCCCACGACCAACCCTTTTTAAAAAATAATAATTGCCAGGCATGGTGGCATAGGCCTCTAACCCCAGCACTTGGGAGGCAGAGGCAGGTGGATCTCTGTGAGTTCAAGGCCAGCCTAGTCTACATAGTGAGTTCCAGGACAACTGGGGCTACAGAGAGACCCTGTCTCAAAAAAAGACAAAAAAATTTTAAATAATAATAATAATATAAAATTTGTGGAAATTTTATAACTTGCATCACAAAAAGCTATAATCTACTATATGAAGAAATCCTGTCAATAAACAAAACCATACTTCAGATCCAATAACATGATGGAAAATGGGGCTAGAGAGACTTCTCAGCAGTTAAGACTACTGACTACTCTTGCAGAAGACCCAGGTTCTATTCTCAGCACTTACATGGCAGCTAACACTCGTCCCCAGCTCCAGTTCCAGGGAATCCAATGCCCTCTTCTGACTTCCCGAGCTTTCCACAACATGGGTGCACTTACATATGTGCAGGTAATACATTCATACACATAAAATAAAAATAATAAATAAACTACTTAAAAATATCTTTTTAAGCCGGTCGTGGTGGCACACGCCTTTGATCCTAGCACTTGGGAGGCAGAGGCAGGCAGATCTTTGTGAGTTCAAGGCCAGCCTGGTCTACAGAGTGAGTTCCAGGACAGCTGGGGCTACAGAGAGACCCTGTCTGAAAAAGACAAAAAAAAAATTTTTTTTAAATAAACAAAAGTTAGCTGGGCGTGGTGGCACATGCCTTTAATTCCAGCACTTGGGAGGCAAAGGCAGGCAGATCTCTGTGAGTTCAAGGCCAGTCCAGTCTACATAGTGAATTCCAGCTGGGGCTACAGAGAGACCCTGTCTCAAAAAGACCAAAAAACAAAAAAAAAAAAAAAGAAAAAGTTATAAAAGACCATCCACAGAAAAGAAATACAATGAGTTTTAAATATATAAAGAACAATCTAAAAAAAAATTTTTTTTAAAAGAACTATCTAACCTCATTTTTTTAGTTTTTTTCCTTTTTCTGGTATTTTTGAGGCAGGGTCTCCCTTTTAGTACCAGCTGTCCTGGAGCTCGTTCTGTAGACCAGGCTGGCCTTGAGCTCACAGAGATCCACCCACCTCTACCTCCCGATAACCTCATTTTTTAAAAATAGTTTTTTATTATTTTTATTTATTCTTGTATGTGTATGAATGTACTGTCTGCATGTAGGTTTGTGCACCCATGTCGTGCAATGCCGCAGAGGTCAGAAGAAGGTGTTGGATTCCCCTGGAACTGGAGTCAAAGATGGTTCTCAGCCATCATGTGGGTGCTGGGCATAGAACCTGGGTCCTCTGCAAGAGCAGTCGGCGCTCTTAATTAACAGCTAGGCCATCTCTCCAGCCCCTCTAACCTCATTTTAAAGATAAAAGTAACTGAAAACATTTTCACTGAGAGTTTGCCAAAAAAGGGAAGCCTTTGATAATACTAGTTGGGTAAGAACAGGAGGAAAACAGGAGGCCGTGCGGGACAGCCCCTCCCAGGAGGCCGTGCGGGACAGCCTCTCCCAGGACAGCCTCTCCCAGGACTGAATGACAGTGTTGCTCAAAACTGAAAACTGAAAATCCGTGGCCTTTCACCCTGCAGGTGGCAATTCTAAGAATTTATCTTTAAAATGTAAGTTAAGTACAAAATGACCTGTGTCATTATATTATTGTTTGTAATAGCAAAAATATTGGAAAAAAAAAATCTAAATGTCCACAGAGAAGAGGACTGGATAATTAAGGTATGGTTTAAGCAGTGGGATACTGTCTTATTATGAAAAAAAAAAAAAAAGGTGGGGCTGGAGAGATGGCTCAGTGATTAAGAGCACCGACTGCTCTTGCAGAGGACCGGGGTTCAATTCCCAGAATCCACATGGCAGCTAAGAACCGCCCTTAAACTGGGCATGCAGGTGCCTCATTAGCGCAGTAGGTACTGCGTCAGTCTCATAAACTGGGCATGGTGGTGCACGCCTTTAATCCTAGAAGAGGCAGAGGCAGGTGGATTTCTGTGAGTTCATGGCCAGCCTGGTCTATAGAGTGAGTTCCAGGCCAGCTGTGGCTACAGGGAGACCCTGTCTCAAAAAATAAATAAATAAATGAATAAATAAATAAACAAATAAGAAAAGTATTAAAAAGGAAAAAAAGCATGATATGCTCTTTGAGGTGATACAGAGTGATCATCAAGACATATTAAGAGGAAAAGCAAGATGAAGAAGAGTGTGTGGAGTGCTACATTTGTGAAAAACAACAAAAAAAAAAGACTCTGACCCATAAAGAAACTGTAGAGGAGAAACTGGGGGAACTGATCTCCAGAGAATGGAAAATGTCGCAAATATTTTCTGATGGTTCAGCCTTGTTATGTGTTGCCTATTTGAAAAGTTAAATTTGGCAGGAGATGTAGCTCTGTGGTGTGGGACAAATACAAAGCCCTGGATTTGATACCCAGCAGTTAAGAAAAAAAAAAATAAAATAAAATAAAAAGAGAAAGATGAAACCAACCAGTGGGCGCTCTGCATACCTGGAATCGCAGTACTCAGGAGCTGCAGAAAGGAGGGCTAGTCACAGCTACAGAGTGAGCTGGAGATCAGCCTGGGCTGTATGAGACCATCTCAAAACAAAAACAAAAACAAAAAACAACAGAAGGTGAGAGATGGCTCCTAGGTTAAGAGCACTGACTGCTCTTGCAGAGGACCCAGGTTCGCTTCCCAGCACCTACATGGCTGACAGTCATCTGTAACTCCAGTTTCAGGCATATCCTATACGCTCTTTTGACTTCCTCCGGCATTGTACAACATGGGTGCACTTACACACATGCAGGCAATACACTCATACACATAAAACAAAGATAAATAAGTCAAATAAACACAACAACAAAAAAAAACATTTGCTGTTGCTAATTTTTTTTTTTTTTTTTTTTTGAGACAGGGCATCCCTGTAGCCCCAGCAGGCTGGCCTGGAACTGACTCTGTAGACCAGGCTAGCCTTGATCTTTAAGAGGTGCCTCCACCTCCCAAGTGCTAGGATTAAAGTCGTGAACTACCACACCTGGCAACAAACATTTTGATTTATGAGATTTCTGAACTTAAAATTTTGGGTGGCAGAGGCAGGCAGATCTTTGTGAATTCAAGGCCAGCCTGGTCTACAGAGTGAGTTCCAGGATAGCTGGGGCTACAGGGAGACCCTATCTCAAGAAGACAAAAAAAAAAAAAATTGAGACAGGGTCTCACTATATAGTCTAGGATGACCTGGAACTCAAGATTCTTCTGCCTTAGCCTCCTGAGTGCTGGGATTCCGGGAGCTACCCACACCCAGCTAGAATTTTTAATTTAGCTTTGGTAGGGGTGATGTTAGTCCAGGGAAAGTGTGGACTTCTATGACTATCGTCCTAATTGGGTTCTGTAAGAACTCACTAATAGTCTTGTCCCTTTGTCTTGTCTCCCCAGTGACAAGGCCAACCCTAGTTTCTTCTGGAGCATTAGCCTCCTACCCCAGGGACACCTAAGGACAAGTGGCAGAGTGATTAAGCCTTCTGGCTTTCCATCTCCTTTTATCAGGCGCACTTAAGATTTCCACTGTCAAGTAAATCGAAAAATTAGAGCAAAAGGACAATCGAGGGTAAACTTGGCTCCCAGGAGTGTATCTTTACACTAAAAACAAAACAAAACAAAACAAAAAAACTGGCAAAAGGCAGTTTCCCTCTTATTGATGAAACCGTGTTTGCTTTCTACTCAATTACCCATTGTATGTTAGATGGTATTTTCTGGTTCAAATGGCTGTCTGTGTAAAATATCAACATTTAAAAATCTATTTCCAGCACTTCGGTTTCAATGTCTACAACTCTATTAGAATCAGTGGTTCGGTGTCAAAGGATAGTTGAGTTGAGATGTTTGATTTTAAGATGCAAATGTGATTGATTTCACGATGCAAATGTGATTTCACTTTCTAGGTGAGCAGCTACCTTTAAAAAAAAATCACATAGAGGACAAAAGAGAAAAAGAATGCTCAGCGTTGTTGAAAGGATGCTGGGCTGACTGCTGGGGTGGAAGGCAGGGAGCAGGCTTCTGAAATACTCCCGCCAAAAGCCAGCTTGGGCTCTGGCCTCCCCTCTGACCGGTGGAAACCCGCCTCTGGCGGTGGGCGAGGCTCCTCCTGCAGGATCTGCAGAGAACTGCTCTAAGAGTAGGTGCCAGCCTCTTGCTGCCCTGCTGTAATGGGTTGCTGTCTGCTGCGCGCGCCTGCTCGCTGTTTCCGGTGAGGGATCCTGGGCTGCAGGCGGTGACTCCCCAGGGAGCCTGAGAAAAGATCCAGGAGTGGTTGGACCCGTAGGCTCAGCCTGGACTGCTGTCCCCTGACAGGACATGGAGCCCCTCGCTCAGGGCACAGAGAGGGTAGTTCAAGACTGGCTTTCCTTGGTTTGCATCTCTTCCTCCCATCTTACTGTTCTCCCAGTACCAGCTCCCCTTTTTAAAACTTATTCCCAGCAGGGTGTGGTGGCGCACGCCTTTGATCCTAGCACTTGGGAGGCAGAGGCAAGCAGATCTCTGTGAGTTCAAGGCCAGCCTGGTCTACATAGTGAGTTCTAGGAGAGCTGGGGCTGCAGGGAGACCCTGTCTCAAAAAGGAAGGAAGGAAGGAAGGAAGGAAGGAAGGAAGGAAGGAAGGAAGGAAGGAAGGAAGGAAGGAAGGAAGGAAGGAAGGAAGGAAGGAAGGAAGGAAGGAAGGAAGGAAGGAAGGCCCTTATTCCCACCCAGAGAAACTCCAGAACATTATAGTTGGGCAAGTTGTTCTGGGGGAAATAATTTAACCCGTCTGAGACCCAGTTTCCCTTCTTGTCTAAGTTACACTTCTTTTTTTTTTTTTTTTGGTCTTTTCGAGACAGGGTTCCTGTAGCCCAAGCTGTCCTAGAACTCCCTCTGTAGACCAGGCTGGCTTGAACTCCACAAAGATCCGCCTGCCTCTGCCTCCCCAGTGCTAGGATTAAAGGCGTGCGCCACCACGCCCGGCAGTTTACAATTCTTTTAGAAAAGTATTTTTAGTAACTTATAAAGTAATGTGCTTACTCTATGCCTAGAAATTCACAAGAATTAAAGAGAAATTAATATCTATGTCCACTAAAAAGAGTGTGACCACAAATGTTCAGAGCAGTTTTACAGTTGTCAAAGATGAAAAAAAACCCCACAAATGTCCATCAATACATAAGGACACAGCACACTGTGATGTAGTCACATAATGGAATGTTATTCAGCAGTAAGAGGAAATGACCACAGACTCTATAACATAAACAAATCTCAAAACATTACACTAGTGAAACAGACCAAAATAAAACTTTTTGGAGTGATGGAAATGTTCTATATCCTGACTGAATTTTGTAATGGTTATGTGAATTCATATGCTTGTCAACACTCAGAACTGTACTTTATTTGTTAATTTTTTTTTTTTTTGGTATTTTTGAGACAGGGTCTCCCTTTAGTCCCAGCTGGCCTGGAGCTCGCTCTGTAGACCAGGTTGGCATTGAACTCACAGAGATCTGTCTGCCTCTGCCTCCCAAGTGCTGGGAGTAAAGGCGTGTGCCACCACACCTGGCAGAACTCTACTTTATTTTATTTATTTATTTGTTTTTGGTCTTTTTGAGACAGGGTCTCCCTGTAGTCCCAGTTGTCCTGGAACTCACTCTGTAGACCAGGCTGGCCTTGAACTCCAAAGATCGCCTGCCTCTGCCTCCCAAGTGCTAGGATTAAAGGCATGTTGCCACCACGCCTGGCAGAACTGTACTTTTTTTTTTTTTTTTTTTTTTTGGTCTTTTTGAGACAGGGTTTCCCTGTAGCCCCAGCTGTCCTGGAACTAACTCTGTAGACCAGGCTGGCCTTGAACTCAAAGATCCGCCTGCCTCTGCCTCCCGAGTGCTAGGATTAAAGGCGTGCGCCACCACGCCCGGCTCCAGAACTGTACTTTAAAGTCTGTATATTTTGCCAGGAGTGGTAGTGCCCATCTTTAATCCCAGCACTGGAGAGGCAGGGGCAGGCAGATCCCTGTGGCCAGCCTGGTCTACATACCAGCTCTAGGCCTACCAGGGCTAGATAGAGACCTTGTCTCAAAAAAAAAAAAAAAAAAGATAAATTTAGACATTTCATTGTATGTACACTAAACCTCAATTTTAAAATATCTTTGTTTGGGGGACAGGCTCTTTGTCCTAGTTAGCTAGCTTTCTATTGCTGTGATTAAAAACAACAACAAAGAAAAAAAAAAAACGAACCAAAACAACTTATGGAGGAAAGGGTTTATTTTGTTTACACTTCTTGAGCACAGTTCATCATTGAGGGAAAGCCCAAGCCAGGAACTTAAGCAGGGCAGGAACCTGAAGGCAGCAACTGAAACCCAGACCGTAGAGGAGTGCTGCTTACTGGTTTGCTATTCTGGCCCATGCTCAGCTACCTCTCTTCCATAGTCCACACACACCTGCCAGGGATGGCACCACCCGGAGTGGGCTGGGCCCTCCCAGACAACCAGCATTTAAGAAAAATGCTAACCTGACTGAACCCTTCCTAAATTGAGGTTCCCTTCTCCCAGGTATCTCAAATTAACAACTGAAGGTTATCTAGCACAATCTTGCTATATAGGCCAGGCCGCTCTTGAACGTTTGATCTCCTGTGTCTACCTCCCCCGTTTGAAGAATACAGTAATACACTAAAAATATATTTGGGCTGGGCATAGTGGTGCAGGCCTTTAATCCCAGCACTCGCACTCCAGAGGCAGAGGCAGAGGCAGAGGAAGAGGCAGGTGGATCTCTGTGAGTTCAAAGGCAGCCTGGTCTACATTGTGAGTTCCAGGACAGCTGGAGCTACAGGGAGACCCTGTCTCAAAAAAAAAAAAAAAAATTGATACCTATCTCATAGGTTGTCATAATTATTAAATGAGTTAAGATGTACAATGTTTAGAGAACTGGGGAGATAGCTCAGTCAGTAAAGCCCTTGCCTTGCAAGCACAAGGACCTGACTTCAATTTTCAGAACCCAAGTAAATATATGGAGTGCTTGGGCTGGAGAGGTAGCTCAGTGGTTAAGAGCAGTGACTGCTCTCCCAGAGGACCCGGGTTTAGTTATTAGCACCCACATGGCAGGTAATTACAGTGGATAACTTCAGTTCCAAGGGATCCAATGCTTTTTCTGGTTTTTGCAAGCATCATATGACATGGGTGCAGACAAAACACTATACCCATAAAGTTAAATATGAATAAATAAACAAATAAATAAATGCTTGAAATCCCAGCTCTAGGGAGGCAGGGACAGGCAGATACCTGGGGTTGGTCTCAAATTCACAATTCTCCTATCTCAGCCTCTGTCATTTAATATAGTATGTCTGACATGACACAATTTCTGCCTGAGAAAAACACTGCTTTAAGACCAAATGACAAAGAGTTACAGACTGCAGCAAGGGACCTTAGGAATTCTCCTGATGTGGAAACCACACATGCTGTGATGCTCACACATGCACTGAGGACACAGTACCAGACTTGGCTTTTCAGACTGCGACTCTCTGAGGTGCTGTGTAGAAGGGAGAGAGCTTGATTGCCTGAGCAGGAATACTGGCTCTGTCACTTATTACATGTGAAATTGAGGAAGTTACTTAACTTCCCTAAGCCTTAGTTGCTTCATCTGAAATACAGGAATATTACCTACCCCATGAAGATTTCTAGGCAAATTGCATGGGAGAGGAGAAGTATGTGTTTGAGAGAGAAAGGAAGATAAACAAGGATTTGGGGCTGGAGAGAAGGCTCAGTAGGTAAAGTTCTTGCTGTAAGGGCATGAAGACCAGAGTTCAGGTCCCCAGTCTTGGAAGGGGTGAAGACAGGGGTATCCCAAGGGCTCACTGGCCAACCAGTCTAACCAAAACATTGAGATCCAGTTTCAGTAAGAAACCGTGTTTCTCAAAAAATAAGGTGGACTATCTCAGCACTTGGGAGGCAGAGTTAGGTGGATCTCTGTGAGTGCAAAGCCAGCCTGGTCTACATAGTGAGTTCCAGGACAGCTGGGGCTACAGGGAGACCCTGTCTCAAAAAGACTAACAAACAACAACAGAAAAGTAAACAAGGTGCAAGACTGGCAAGATGGCTTGGTGGGTAAAGATGACTGCTGTCCAGCTCAAGGACCCAGGTTTGACCCCTCCCCCCCAGGACCTACATGGTGGAAGGAGAGATCGAATTCCTATAAGTTGTCCTTTGACTTTCACAAGTTCAGGATAAGTGTCCACACACACGCACACATACACAAATAAATGTAATAAAATGTGAAAAATAAGCGGGAGAGCAATAAAGGAAGGAAGCCCTTCATGTTGGTTCCTGACCCATACATGCAGACGGAGAGAAAGAGAGAGAGAATTCGCTGACCAGCTACAGAGGTGAGTGCTAGAGTAGGCTGTCCAGTGTGGGTGAGTGTGTGTTCCCATGAGCAATCTTGGAGAGGCGGGACCTAGCCACTCCTCTTTGCATGAGGAACAGAGGAGGAGATGGCAAAGCCCGGTAGAAGATCTTGAGGGAGCAGCGAGGGTACGCATGACACAGAGGTTGCTCAAATCAAGGATCCATGAAAAACAGCGAAAAAAGCAAGAAAGGGAAGCCAGTTCTAGAGGAATGGAATGCTGCACCCTGGGCAGTATGTGGAAAACCTCCTTTCTTTGCTCTCCTCTGCAATAAAAATCCACGTGATTTACTAAAGCGCTTGTATAAGTGGATTTCTGGGGAGGAGTGGGAGAATTACCAAGCCCTGCCTTGAGGGGCATTATCTGGAAAGTCAGGCTGCAAACACCCATCTCTGCCATACCTATGAATGTGGCTGACACAGTCCTAGGTTTGGGGTATGTGTTTCATGAGTGACAGATATTTTAGGTCGTGCTCCATGTCTTCGCGTTCTGCAAAGCCTCGTTCCAGCGGTGGGCTTCCGTCAGTGCCTGGGCACAGTGTTTCTATAACAACAAAGGGGCGTCTGCGCCTTCTGGTGGGTGCTTGTGTGATGGGGCTGCGGTTATGGTGGACTCCAGTGTGCCTCGCCTGCAGACCGGAAAATCTCCCTCTTTTGGACTTCAATGATTCCCTCCCGCACTCCACTCCTCACGTGCCTGCAAGGCGCCGGGTGGCCAGCAGCTTCTCAGCTGTCCAGCCCCGCGGGGACCACGTGGCTCCCTCGGGAGCCTCCCGGGATCTGATCCCGGTGGCCGGCCAGAGACCAAACGGGAGCTTTCCTCCCCACCCGCCCGGGGCCGGGCTCCTAAGGATGGACGCGCTTTCTTCTGCGCGTCCCCGGCGCCTGACTCCGGCCTGCGGGCAGCCAGCCGCCGCGTGCCAGTCGCGGCGAGGTCTGGAGCTCGTCCCGGCCGGGTCAGGGTCAAGGTCTCGGCTCCGCCGGCCCTCCGCGCCGCACCCTGGCGCTGAGCCTGCGGGAACGTGCCGGCCGCCCCAGCGCGGATCTCGCGCGGCCGGTTCCGCCGCCGCCGCCCACGGGGCGGAGACTGGGTGGACCCGCCGCGGGGAGGTGCGGGCGGCGGGCGGCCGGACCCCAGGTCTGCTCCACAGCCGTCCTGTGCGCGGCCAGCCATGGCCCTCGGCTCCCGAGCTCAACCTGATTGGAGCACTGTTTTAGATGGGGTTTTCGATGGCCCCTGAGGCTGCTTGCCCTGGGACCCGGGTGTGCACAAGCAGGCTCACTTTAGTAAGACAACGAGGGGGCGGTGGATGGCAGCCTCCCCGCTTTGCGAGAAGAACATTTCTGACCTCTGTCCGAACAACCTCACTTGCTCCCCAAACTTTTTTTGCATGAGAAGCATAAATGCTTCTGGCTGTGACGCCCGACCCCCCACCCCCACCCCCACCCCCATCCTGCCCCACCTGCTAAGTATCAGTCTTTAGCCTTTTCTGGTTTTTCTTTTCTTTTTTTTTTTTTTTTTTTTTTTTTTTGGGTGTTTTTGAGACAGGGTCTCCCTCTAGTAGTCCAACTGGCCTGGAACTCACTATGAAGACGAGGCTGGCCTTGACCTGACAGAGATCCGACTCTGTTTGCTCTGTTTGTTTTGTTTTGAGGCAGGGTTTTATGTAACTCAGGCTGGTCTGGAATTTATTTATTTATTTATTTTTTATTTATTTATTTATTTGTCTTTTTTTATAGTCCCAGCTGGCCTGGAACTCTATGTAGACCAGGCTGGCCTTGTACTCACAGAGATGCAATGCGCCTACCTCTGCCTCCTGAGTGCTGGGATATTAAAGGGGTGAGCCTGGTTTTATTTTATTTAAAAAATTTTTTTATTATTTATTTTATTTTTGTATGTGTTGAATGTACTGTCTGCATGTAGGTCTGTGCACCCTGTGTCATGCAATGCCTGCGGAGTCAGAAGAGGGTCTTGGATTCCCCTGGAACGAGTTCTCCTGGAATTGGAGTTACAGACCAGGTTCTTGCTGCCATGTGGGTGCTGGGATCGAACCCAGGTCCTCTGCAAGAGTGGTCGGTGCTTGCTAACTCCTAGGCCATCCCTCAGCCCCAGAGCCTGGCTTTTATTTTTTATTTTTATTTAATTTATTTATTTTTTTATTATTATTTATTTTTGTATGTGTATGAATGTAACTGTCTGCATGCAGGTCTGTGTCACCCCCGTGGGTCGTGCATGCCCGGAGTCAGAAGAGGGTCTCGGATTCCCCTGAACTGGAGTTCTCCTGGAATTGGGGAGTTAAGACGGTTCTCGCCGCCATGTGGGTCTGGGGGATCGAACCCGGGTCCTCTGCAAGAGCGTCAGTGCTCTTAACCGCTAGGCTATCTCTCCAGCCCTTTTTTATTTTTAACTGCCAATGAATGCAGTCCCCCAGCAGCCAGAAGAAGGGGTAGAATCCCCTGAAGCTGAGTCACAGGCAGTTGGTTATGACTGCTCGTGTGGGTGTTGAGAACTGGAGTCCTCTGTCCGAGTGTCCTAGCTATCCAGCCATTCTTTACTGCTGAGCCATCTCTCCAGTCTCTTGACCTCCAACTCCTGATCCTCTAGCCTCCACCTCCCAAGTGCTGGGATTACAGGCAGCACCACACCTGCCCAGTTCCGCTGCTAGTCTTATTAGTGGGCCTTCCTTGGCCTTTGTCCTACTGCTGCCTCCTCTCCTCCTCCTGCCACTACTGTTTGCCTCCGTGACCCACTCTTCCCAAGACCCTTCATCAGCCGACTGCTGATCCCTGACTCAGGCTAGCATGGCTCCTTCAGTTCTGACCCAAGTATTCGCCTCTCATCCATCCCTGTTCTCATCTGGTTCCCAGTCTTCACAATCTGTGGCTATTTCCGGCTCGGTATGGCATCATTCTCTCACTAATTTCTATCTTCACCTGAGCCCCAAATGCTGTCTGCCCTCACCTTCATCACAGTGCCTGACTCAGGCCCTGCTTTCTCTAGGGTCCAGATTCACTGTCTTAGTCCAGAGCAGACCTGTCTCTTAACAGAGCTGATGGAGTTTGGGTGGCCAGCTGGTGCTCACAGAACTCTTCCTGGAGTCCCCAGGCTTGGCACCATCCACTCTTCCTGTCCAGCAGGCAGGCTATTGTCCTTAAGACAGATTTAGTTCCTGCTTCTGCCTATGGGATCTGGGCTCTGTTTCTCAAACTCATTTACCCTGGAGGGTGCTGCGTCTTCCAGCGTCAGGCCACACTGACCTTCACAGTGAGGGACTAGAACAGCTTGCCTCATTCTTCCTGCTTGTACAACTTGGGATCCTTCTGGACCAGCTAATCTTTCACATCAAGAATTAGTAAGGGAAACAAGGCTGACTTGACCAAGTTCAGGCTGCCCCTGTTTCCTGAAGTTGACAGTGAACATTAGCCCACAGAGAACCTGCTAAGTAGCTTAAAGAACCCTAAGGGGAAAGTCATTATCCTCTCCCCTGGTTTAGCTAAATTCTACCCCTTGTATCAAGGCCCAAGTCCCACACAGCTGAGGGCTTAATCAGAGCCTGCTTGTATCACTTGCTTTGGTTTTCTCACCCTATCATTGATGTTTCCAGAAAGAGATAGTGATGTCACCTCTGTCCCCCTGGTCACCTTGGGAGCACCCACCACACCTTAGGACAGCCAATCATTTGCTTAGAGGGCCTGGGCTTCCCTTCCCAGAGGCACTCAGGATGAGTACTGTGATTGGTGCCCAGACCTGTGCTCCCAGGTCCCTGACCCCCCCCTTTTTGCTCCCTCCACAGAGCTGTTCTTAGTCTACCTCTGATGACACACTGCACCCTGCCTCACCTGCCTACCTTCACACACTTGAAGCAGCAATTCTAAAGTATCGGGATTCTTGCACAGGGAAAAACACTAAGGGAGAGCCTACAGGGGAAACGTATCGTTACTTGCGGTCATTGAAGACACTACTATTTATAACATCATCTTGTTCATTTATAAAACAAGCTCTTTTTTTTTTTAAATTTTATTTATTTACTGTATGTGTATGAGTGTACTGTCTGCATGCAAGTTTGTGCACTCCGTTGCCGTGCAATTGCCGCGGAGGTCAGAAGAGGGTGTCAAATCCCCTGGAACTGGAGTTTCTCCTGGAATTGGAGTCTTGCAGCACGGTTCTCGAGCCGCCATGTGGGTGCTGGGGATCGAACCCGGGTCCTCTGTAAGAGCAGTCGCTGCTCTTAACCGCCTAGGCCATCTCCCAGCCCATAACAAGCTCTTAATGTCCAAACAAAATGATATCATTTCAGGATTAATTAACAAATTTTTACTTCTTTTTATTTATTTAATTTATTTTTTTTATATGTATGAATGTTCCGTCTGCATGTAGGTCTGTGCACCCATGTCGTTGCAATGCCACGGAGGTCAGAACGGGGCNTTTATTTATTTTTGTATGTGTATGAATGTACTGTCTGCATGCAGGTCTGTGCACCCGTGTCGTGCAATGCCGCGGAGGTCAGAAGAGGGTCTCGGATTCCCCTGGAACTGGAGTTCTCCTGGAATTGGAGTTACAGACGGTTCTCAGCCGCCATGTGGGTGCTGGGGATCGAACCCGGGTCCTCTGCAAGAGCGTCAGTGCTCTTAACCGCTAGGCTATCTCTCCAGCCCTATTTTTATTTTTAACTGCCAATGAATGCAGTCCCCCAGCAGGCCAGAAGAAGGGGTAGAATCCCCTGAAGCTGAGTCACAGGCAGTTGGTTATGAGCTGCTCAGTGTGGGTGTTGAGAACTGGAGTCCTCTGTCCGAGTGTCCTAGACACTCAGCATTCTTTACTGCTGAGCCATCTCTCCAGTCTCTTGACCTCCAACTCCTGATCCTCTAGCCTCCACCTCCCAAGTGCTGGGATTACAGGCATGCACCAACATGCCCAGTTCCGCTGCTAGTCTTATTAGTGGGCCTTCCTTGGCCTTTGTCCTACTGCTGCCTCCTCCTCCTCCTCCTGCCACTACTGTTTGCCTCCGTGACCCACTCTTCCCAAGACCCTTCATCAGCCGACTGCTGATCCCTGACTCAGGCTAGCATGGCTCCTTCAGTTCTGACCCAAGTATTCGCCTCTCATCCATCCCTGTTCTCATCTGGTTCCCAGTCTTCACAATCTGTGGCTATTTCCGGCTCGGTATGGCATCATTCTCTCACTAATTTCTATCTTCACCTGAGCCCCAAATGCTGTCTGCCCTCACCTTCATCACAGTGCCTGACTCAGGCCCTGCTTTCTCTAGGGTCCAGATTCACTGTCTTAGTCCAGAGCAGACCTGTCTCTTAACAGAGCTGATGGAGTTTGGGTGGCCAGCTGGTGCTCACAGAACTCTTCCTGGAGTCCCCAGGCTTGGCACCATCCACTCTTCCTGTCCAGCAGGCAGGCTATTGTCCTTAAGACAGATTTAGTTCCTGCTTCTGCCTATGGGATCTGGGCTCTGTTTCTCAAACTCATTTACCCTGGAGGGTGCTGCGTCTTCCAGCGTCAGGCCACACTGACCTTCACAGTGAGGGACTAGAACAGCTTGCCTCATTCTTCCTGCTTGTACAACTTGGGATCCTTCTGGACCAGCTAATCTTTCACATCAAGAATTAGTAAGGGAAACAAGGCTGACTTGACCAAGTTCAGGCTGCCCCTGTTTCCTGAAGTTGACAGTGAACATTAGCCCACAGAGAACCTGCTAAGTAGCTTAAAGAACCCTAAGGGGAAGATCATTATCCTCTCCCCTGGTTTAGCTAAATTCTACCCCTTGTATCAAGGCCCAAGTCCCACACAGCTGAGGGCTTAATCAGAGCCTGCTTGTATCACTTGCTTTGGTTTTCTCACCCTATCATTGATGTTTCCAGAAAGAGATAGTGATGTCACCTCTGTCCCCCTGGTCACCTTGGGAGCACCCACCACACCTTAGGACAGCCAATCATTTGCTTAGAGGGCCTGGGCTTCCCTTCCCAGAGGCACTCAGGATGAGTACTGTGATTGGTGCCCAGACCTGTGCTCCCAGGTCCCTGACCCCCCCCTTTTTGCTCCCTCCACAGAGCTGTTCTTAGTCTACCTCTGATGACACACTGCACCCTGCCTCACCTGCCTACCTTCACACACTTGAAGCAGCAATTCTAAAGTATCGGGATTCTTGCACAGGGAAAAACACTAAGGGAGAAGCCTACAGGGGAAACTGTATCGTTACTGCGGTCATTGAAGACACTACTATTTATAAACATCATCTTTTCATTTATAAACAAAGCTCTTTTTTTTTTTTAAATTTTATTTATTTCTGTATGTGTATGAGTGTACTGTCTGCATGCAAGTTTGTGCACCCGTGCCGTGCAATGCCGCGGAGGTCAGAAGAGGGTGTCAGATTCCCCTGGAACTGGAGTTCTCCTGGAATTGGAGTTGCAGACGGTTCTCGGCCGCCATGTGGGTGCTGGGGATCGAACCCGGGTCCTCTGTAAGAGCAGTCGCTGCTCTTAACCGCTAGGCCATCTCTCCAGCCCATAAACAAAGCTCTTAATTCCAAACAAAATGATATCATTTCAGGATTAATAACAAATTTTTACTTCTTTTTTATTTATTTAATTTTATTTTTTTATATGTATGAATGTTCTGTCTGCATGTAGGTCTGTGCACCCATGTCGTGCAATGCCACGGAGGTCAGAAGAGGGCGTCGGATTCCTCTGGGACTGGAGTCAAGGACGGTTCTCAGCTGCCATGTGGATGCTGGGGATCAAACCCAGGTCCTCTGCAAGAGCAGTCGGCGCTCTTAACCGCTAGGCCATCTCTCCAGCCCACAAATTTTTACTTTTTTTTTTTATTAAAAAAAAATTTTTTTTATTAATTTTATTTATTTCTGTATGTGTATGAATGTACTGTCTGCATGCAAGTCTGTGCACCCATGTCGTGCAATGCTGCCGAGTTCAGAAGAGGGTCTCGGATTCCCCTGGAACTGGAGTTCTCCTGGAATTGGAGCTTCAGACGGTTCTCAGCCGCCATGTGGGTGCTGCGGATCGAACCCGGGTCCTCTGTAAGAGCGGTCGGCGCTCTTAACCGCTAGGCCACCTCTCCAGCCCCAAATTTTTACTTCTTTAGAGCCTCATGTAGCCCCAGGCTGGCCTTGAACTCTTGATTCTCCCACCTCCATCTTCGGACTGCTGGGATTAAAGGTGTATACTACCATGCTCAGCAACAAGTCTTTTAAATGAAATAAAATTGTGTCTTAAAAAGATCCGTTATTAGGCGCACACCTTTAATCCTAGCACTTGGGAGGCAGAGGCAGGCGGATCTTTGTGAGTTCAAGGCCAACCTAGCCTACAGAGTGAGTTCCAGGACAGCTGAGGCTACAGGGAGACCCTGTCTCAAAAAAGACCAAAAAAAAAAAAAAATCCATTATTGGGCCAGGCATGGTAGTGTATGCCTGTAATACCAGCACTTGGGAGGCAGAGGCAGGCAGATCTCTGTGAGTTCCAGGCCACCCTGGTCTACATAGTGAGTTCCAGGACAACTGGGGCTACAGGGAGACCCTGTCTCAAAAAGACCAAAAAACAAAATTCACTATTGGGATGGCTCAGCCGTGAAGAGCTCTGGCTGTACTTGCAGAACACCTGGGTTCAGTTTCCAGCACCCACACAATGGCTAACAACGGTCCTTAACTCCTATTCCAGAGGCTCCAACACTCTCTCCAGCCTCTGCAGGAATTGCATGACACGGGTGTAGTTACATACACGTAGGCAAAACATTCATACAAACAAATGAATAAATAAAAATGTAAAAGTTCATTATTTGTGGGGTTGGAAAGAAGCCTCAGGGGTGAAGAGCACTTGTGGCTCTTCCAGAAGACCTGGGTTCAGTTCCCAGCACCCACATCAGGTGGCTCACAACTACTTGTAACCCCAGCATCAGGGGATCTAATACTTTCTTCTGACCTTGTTGGGCAGCCACAGCCATGTGATGCACACAAAAATACACACAGAGAAATAAAAATAAATCTAAAAGAATTCACTATTGGGTAAAGTAGAGCAGAATTAAGGCTTCCAGTACCCATATAAAATCCACATAGAACAAAATGCACTATATGAAATTCTCAGAGAACCACTAAAGAAAAAAAAACACATCAGAGTGGCCCTCCTTAAATCCCAGCATGTGGGAGGTGGAAATGGGGGATTTCCCAGAGCAAGCTGGCTAACTAGAATAGCTACATCAGCCAGCCCTGGGTTCAAGTGAGAGACCTTGCCTCAAAACATAGGGTGGGGAACAATCACAGAAGACACCCTACATCAACCTCTGGTCTTCATATGAACATACACACATGTGCATACCCAACCACACATACATGTCTGCCCACACACATGCACAGACGATTAAATAAATTCACTGTCTTGTCATCCTCATCCATATTTTTCTCTTATGTAGTGAAAATATCTTCAAGACTATACTTTCAGGGATAATTTCTATAGTATGTTATTAGAGAGGTTTCTCTGACTGTGTAGAGTACCAGAAGCCACGAGGAGGAGACGTAGCGTTCTCTCCTGAGCGTGAAGCCGGCTCTTGGTGTTGTTTACTGCAACTGCCACTTGCCATTGATGATTGTTCTTCTCTTCTTTGGGAGAGTAGAGGGAGAGAATGCAGTCTGAGTGGTTAAAGAAAAAAGGGGGTGGACTGGAGAGATGGCTCAGCAGTTAAGAGCACTAACTGCTCTTGCAGAGGACCTGGGTTCGATTCCCAGCACCCACATGACAGCTAAGAACTGCCTTTAAGCACTCGGGAGGCAGAGGCAGGCAGATCTCTGTGAGTTCAAGTCCAGCCTGGTCTACATAGCAAGTTCCAGGCTAGCTGGGGCTACAGGGAGACCCTGTCTCAAAAAAAAAAAAAAAAAAAAAAGCCAAAAGGAGCCAGGGGCTCCCTCCCCCCAAAACCTGAGTGACCCTTGAGGATCAGATACTAAACTGACCTTAAGAAAGAAAATATTTTCAAGATCATTCAAGAGCCACATGCTGAGTCCTTTATAGGAATACAAATTATTCACCTACCTAAAAAATTACTTGAGTGCTCTGCCACGTACTGACCCGCTCCTACCATCTCCATCCAGCCCCTCACCTGGAGAGACTGGTTCAGGCTCAGATCACAGAGTCATTTTTGAGCTATTTGATGGCTGCATTGGATACAGAGACACAGTTGGTGCTAAGAGAGAGAAACTACAAAGTGACCTGTCCTCTAACCATTCTTTTATGACTATGATGGCATAAATACTCACAAGTAAACATCTTTTAATGAGCTTTTCTTAAGTTATAGCTCAGCCTAAGGGGGCCCAATTGTTCGTCTGTGTACACTGTGTGTGGCTCTGCTCAGTGTTATCGTTTCCGTTCCAGAATCAGGCAGAAGACAGCCTCTGTCTGGAATCTGCCTACCTCATGGCAGAAGGAAAGAAAGTGTGGAAATTGCCATTGTTCTTAAGAGATGATCTGCAGGAAGTAATAAGATCATGTTCATTCACATATCAGTGACCCAAACATATGGATATGCTTACCTTTAACAGTACAACGAATATGTTATTTTTTTTTTATGTGTATAAGTGTACTATCTGCATGTACGTTGGTGCACCCGTGTCGTGCAGTGCCACGGAGGTCAGAAGAGGGCGTCGGATTCCCCTAGAACTGGAGTTAAAGATGGTTATTAGCCACCATGTGGGTGCTGGGAATCAAACCCAGGTCCTCTGCAAGAGCAGTCAGCCCTCTTAACCACTGAGCCATCTCTCTAGCCCTGAATAAGTTTTAATTTTTTAATTATTTTTTTGAGACAGGGTCTCCTTATAGCCCCAGGGGCCTGGAATTCACTCTGTAAACCAGGCTGGCCTTGAACTCACAGAGATCCACCTGTCTCTGCCTCCCAAGTGCTAGGATTAAAGGCATGCGCCACCACGCTGGGCTTAAAGACAGTTCTTAGCCACCATGTGGGTGCTGGGAATCGAACCTGGGTCCTCTGCAAGAGCAGTCGGTGCTCTTAACCACTGAGCCATCTCTCCAGCCCCAAATAAGTTATTTTTAATTCTCCCACCAAACAGAGAGCTGCAAGCCACATGAATCACAGAGTGGGAATGTGTAGCCACCTGACAGGAAAGGGTAGAATATGTTCAGGACCAATCAATTACGGCTCAACTCTTTTACAGAAGAACTTTGGACCCTCTATAAACACAGACAACAAAGGAATGAGTTAAACAATGCCATTTAGGAGCAATCCCACGGGAGACTGTGTCTCAAAAACAAATAAAACAATGCTGTGAGCAAACATGATGTGCCCACCCCATCCTAGGACTTGAGATACTGAGGCAGAAGGATCTTGAGTTTAAGGCCAGCTTGGGCTTATCAAGTGCTAGTCTAGGGGGGAAAAGAAAAAAGAAAAAATGTGTTCTATAGGATCAACTCTGTGATAATATATCAAGACCAGATGATTTGTATATAAATGCTTTCCTCTTTCATATAGTTTTTCAAAATTTTATTGACTAGAAATACCTTTCGATGCTGCAGAACAGTATCTAACCAATTTGAAGGATCACACAACAGATTTAGTTTATGAAAAAACAATATGTATCTTATAATCTCATTTTTGTTGAGACACAGAGAGAGACAGAGAGATATAGAGAGAGGAAGGAAAGAAGGAAGGAAGGAAGAGAAAGAAAGAAAGAAAGAAAGAAAGAAAGAAAGAAAGAAAGAAAGAAAGAAAGAAAGAGAAAGGAAGGAAGGAAGGAAGGAAAGAAGAAAGAAAGAAAGAAAGAAAGAAAGAAAGAAAGAAAGAAAGAAAAAGAAAGAAAGAAAGAAAGAAAGAAAGAAAGAAAGAAAGAAAGAAAGAAAAAGAAAGAAAGAAAGAAAGAAAGAAAGAAAGAAAGAAAGAAAGAAAGAAAGAAAGAAAGAAAGAAAGAAAGAAAGAAAGAAATTCTAAAAAATTCTGGAAGAGTATACACCCAAGGGCCTACCTTGGTTATCTCTGGATTCAATTTCTCTTCCTTACTTACATTTTTTTTTTTTTTGGTCTTTTCAAGACAGGGTCTCTCTGTAGCCCCAGCTGTCCTGGAACTTACTCTGTAGACCAGGCTGGCCTTGAACTCACAAAGATCCACCTGCCTCTGCCTCCCAAGTGTGTCTTTTGGAGACAGGGGCTCCCTTTACCCCCAGCTGGCCTGGAGCTCACTCTGTAGACCAAGCTGCCTTTGAACTCAGAGATCCTCCTGCCTCTGCTTCCTGAATGCTGGGATTAAAAGCGTTCTCCACCAGGCCTGGCCCTTATTTACACTTTCTAAATTTTATGAAATGCTCATGAATTTATGTTAGTAAACCGCAATAAAAAAATACACTTTGACAGGGAGGTCACAAACCCTTTATGATGTGATCTATCATAACATTTTACAAGAGCTGAACATTCTCTTTAACAGAAAAATGCCTCCAGGTATCTACACCCCTACAAAATAAACTCTAACCCATAAACAACAACAACAACAACAACAAAAATACACTTTGAAGAAATGCTATTGGGTGACTGGTCATTTTCTTCTGAAAAAATGCCAACCCCCACTAAGGGTTCCTGAGAAGGGACAGAGGTGGGACCTTGCTAGGCCACAAGGTGGCAGTGCAGCGCGCAGAGGCTACCTGCCCTCCTTGGGTGGAGCACCCTCTGCTAGACCCCTGTAAGTGTCCCAGAGCCGCTGCTCTCCTGCGCCTGTTGGTGGAGGCACCCGGGAAGAAGAGACAACGTGAGGCACACAGCTGCTCCTCAACCAGACCCCCTCCCCCCATCCCGTCCCTGCTCCTTTGGAGAGCAAATGAGGGAAGGGGTGGCGATGGCAACTCCGGACCTGCCCCTTTCCTCGGAAACCCGAAGGCTTCCGCAACAGCTGTCTCTAAACGTGGCCATCAGTTGCCAGATTTTATATGTGCATACATACACATGTAGGAACAAGTGTGCTTTTAAGAACATGCTCATGATAGCACGCCTTTAATCCTAGCACTTGGGAGGCAGAGGCAGGCGGATCTTTGTGAGTTCAAGGCCAGCCTAGTCTACAGAGTGAGTTCCAGGACAGCTGGGGCTATAGGGAGACCCTGTCTCGAAAACACCAAAAAAATAAAATAAAATAAAATAACATACTCATGACTGGAGAGATGGCTCACTGGTTGTGAGTGCCGACTGCTCTTGCAGAGGACCCAGGTTCGGTTCCCAGCACCCACAAGGCGGCTAAGAACCGTCTTAAAAAAAAAAAAAGCCGGGCGTGGTGGCACACGCCTTTAATCCCAGCACTCGGGAAGCAGAGGCAGGTGGATCTCTGTGAGTTCAAGGCCAGCCTGGTCTACAGAGCAAGCTCCAGGCCAGCTGGGACTAAAGGGAGACCCTGTCTCAAAAAGACAAAAAAAAAAAAAGAACGTACTCGTGTTTTTACTTTATGATATCATCGTCCTCAGTTTTTGTCATGTGTTGAAATGTTCAGAATGTCCCTTGACCTCAGAAGACTGTCGACAGAAGGTTGAAGAAAACACATTCATGTCATAGTAGAGTCCACATGCATTTTGTTCCACTCTTCAGCCATGCATCATATTGGAAATCTTTTCTGCACCTGCCTTTGAAGCAGGATTAATGCCACATACTGATTTCATTTCAGAAAATAACTCAACAGCCAATATGAAGTGTATTTCACAAATGGTATTATTTTGCATGTTGCTTTGGGGGCTTAGAATAAACATACTTAGCCGGGCGTGGTGGCTCACACCTTTGATCCTAGCACACGGCACACGGGAGGCAGAGGCAGGCGATCTTTGTGAGTTCAAGGCCCAAGGCCAGCCTGGTCTACAGAGTGAGTTCCAGGACAGCTGGGGCTACAGGGAGACCCTGTCTCAAAAAGACCAAAAAAAAAAAGAATGAACATACTTACTGAGGCTGGAGAGATGGTTCCGTGGTTAAGAGTACTTGCTGTTCTTCCAGAGGAAGTAGTTTGATTCCCAGCACCTATGTCAAGAGGTTCATACTACCTGTAACTCTGGTGTGCTGGATAGCTTTAATGTCAGCTTGACACACCTGGATTGAGGGAGCCTCAACTGGGGAATTGGCTTCATTGGAGTGGCCTGTGGTCCTGACTGTAGGATATTGATTGTTGAGTGATGTGGGAGAGCCCAGCCCACTGTGGACGGTGCCACCCCTGGGCAGGTTGTTGTGTATCATATAAGAAAACAGGCTGAACATGGGCTAGCAGAGCAAGCCAGTAAGCAGTGTTCCTCCATACCCTGTGCTTCAGCTCCTGCCTCCAGGTTCCTGCCCTGAGATCCCACCTTCCGCTCCCTAAGTGATGAATTGTGACCTCCAAGATGTAAAAATGAATAAACCCTTTCCTCCCCAAGTTGGTGTTTTGTCACAATTGAATACAAAGTAGAACATCTGGCTCCACAGGATCCGGTGCCTCTGGTCTCTCTGTGTACCTGCACACACGTGTGCCCACCCCTACATATAATTAAAAATACTTTAAACAATCTAAAATAAAGCAGCTGGGAATGTAGTTCAGTGGTAGAGTGTTTGCTTGTCATGCACAAGGCCCTACGTTCAATCTCCAGAACCATAAAAAGATGCTTATTTATTAAAAATAACCTCACTGGGGCTGGAGAGATGGCCTAACAGTTAAGAGCGCTGACTGCTCTTGCAGATGACCAGGGTTCGATCCCCAGCACCCACATGGCGGCTTAGAACCATCTGTAACTCCAATTCCAGGAGAACTCCAGTTCCAGGGGAATCCGACACCATCTTCTGACCTCTGAAGCATTGCATGACACGGGTGGGTGCACAGACCTACATGCAGACAGTACATTCATATACACATGAAAAAATAAATAGGGGCTGGAGAGATGGCCTAGCGGTTAAGAGCACTGACCGCTCTTACAGAGGACCCGGGTTCAATCCCCAGCACCCACATGGCGGCCGAGAACCGTCTGAAACTCCAATTCCAGGAGAACTCCAGTTCCAGGGGATTCCGACACCCTCTTCTGACCTCCGTGGCATTGCACGACACGGGTGCACAAACTTGCATGCAGACAGTACATTGATACACATACAGAAATAAATAAATGCCGGGCGTGGTGGCGCACACCTTTAATCCTAGCACTTGGGAGGCAGAG
>VZQC01007541.1:980452-992102 GCA_009823505.1 Rhizomys pruinosus | reverse complement strand
AAAAAAAAAAAAAAAAAAAAAAAAAATGGCAATACTAGATACAGATGGAAATATGGATCTCTGTGGGTTCAAGGCCAACCTGGTTTACATAGTGAGTTACAGGACAGCTGAGGCTACAGGGAGACCCTATCTTGAAAAGACCAAAAAAAAAAAAAAATTACAATAAATGGCAGAAGCCAGGTGCAAACCAATTTGCACTTTATGACTTCATTTCCATGAAATTCTAGAACTGACCAACCTAAGCTGCAGAGAAGACAGTAGATCAGCTTGCTGAGAGCCCATGGGAGTGGAGGAATGAAGGCCAAGGGCCAAGAGAGAACTTTCTGTGACTATGGGAATGGGTGTGGTTACAGGGGTGCATACCTTTAGAAAAACACCCCAGTCTTCATTTAACAAACATGATGTACGTTAAAATTAATATGTTTGACCAGGCTTCGTAGCACATGCTAATAATCCCAGAAATTGGGAGGTATAGGCAGGAGGTCATTAATTCAAGACCATCCTCTGCCTGAGTGAGCTCAGGGACAGCTTGAAATCCTGTCTCAAAATCAAACAAAAAACTTAATATACTTAGGGCTAGGAATGTGCTTCGGTGGTAGAATGCTTGCTTAGCATACACAGGCTCTGGATTTGATACCTACGAAAATAAAATAACATTTCTTTAACATGCTTGAACTGAATACATTCATGATAAAATGTGTAGTGTTCTTGACTTAATGGGTTTATGTTTTGACAGACCCATGGAAGGTTGACACTACTGCAAATTGAAATGCATGTAACATACCTAGTCTATCGTCCATCTTAGTTTAGCATCTCAGGGCACTGTGGCACTGGTTGTTTACCTCAGTGATCTTGTGGCCAACTGGGAGCTGCCCAGCATCTCAAGATGTTCTACTGCATGTCACTAGCCAGGAAAAAAAAATCAAAACTGAAAATTCACAGTAGAGTTGCTACTGAATGTGTGAGTTTACTCATAAAGTTGAAAAAGCATCAGTCAGCTGGGCGTGGTGGCGCACGCCTTTAATCCTAGCACTTGGGAGGCAGAGGCAAGTGGATCTTTGTGAGTTCAAGGCCAGCCTGGTCTACAGAGTGAGTTCCAGGACAGCTGGGGCTACAGAGAGACCCTGTCTCGAAAAGACCAAAAAAAAAAAAGAAAAGAAAAAGCATCAGTCAAACCATCTATACTTAAAATGAGTACATATGGTTGTGTGTAAATAATATCTCAGTAAAAATAATTTAAACAACATAGAACAAGGGGTAAAGAAGACGCTAATGAATTTTCCAGCGTTCATTAATGAAGCTCTCTCATGCAGCAGAGGGCCAGGACCACAAAAGGTCACAAATGCCCAAAGCAAGGAGATTAGGAGTCTGCACAGTGTGGGTCCTTGGACAGGACTCCTATTTTAAGCTTTACTCACCCAGGACTCAGGGACCATTGCAGAAGAGGGGGTGGAAAGATTGTAACAGCCAAGGAAAGGGTGTATGACCATATGGAAATAGAGTCCTACAGGCTCCTGGGACCCAGCTCACATGAACCTACAGCAATGGCGTCACAATGCACAAGACCTATGCAAATTCATGCAGACAAAAACACAGCATGGAACAGCGGAAAGGGGCAGCAGGCCCCAGTCTTAGCTGAAGAAATATTCGCAGCTTGGATGAGAAAGAACTGGTCTTCTTAAAGTGAGGGACTCTGGATAGGCTGAGTAGACTTCAGTGGATGAACTTGCACTGGGGAATGTCCAGGGATACTAACAACACAAATGACAGTGTCACTCCAGGCCAGGGAAGTGGGGGAGGCTGTGGGATGGCGCCAAGGGGAAAGGGGTCAAAGGTGATTAAGATTGATCGAGATGTTCTGAATGAAATACACAAAAATTCAATTAAAATTATTAAAAAATTTTTACTTAGTTTTTATTCATAATCATAAACTTAGCTCTGCAACCCAGCTAGACTTGGAGGGGAATAAGGAGAATATGGAACCCAAAGAACTGCAGCGAGAGCCAAGATCATGGGACACTGTGAGCAGAGGGCGGAGGGTGCTCTCCTGAGCTGCAGAGGGAGGGGTCTGGTGAAGATGCACACGAGTCAAAAGGATCAGTACTCTCCACAGTTAGCAAAGCTGATCTTCCTGCTGCTCGTCCATTCCTGGACCCAGAGCACCGTGGCTTCCATGATGCTCACGCTTCTTCCACCTTCCCAAAGACCACGTGTTCGCCATCCAAACACTCAGTCTTGGCAGTGCAGTTGAAAAATTGGGAGCCATTTGTGTTTGGTCCAGCATTTGCCTTGGACAAGATACCAGGACCTGTGTGCTTCAGGATGAAGTCCTCATCCTCGACTTTCTCCCCGTAGATGGACTTGCCACCACTATGGTGCGTGAAGTCACCACCCGGGCACATGAATCCTGGAATAATTCTGTGAAAAGAGGAGCTCTTATAACCAGATCCTTTCTCTCCAGTGCTCAGAGCACGAAAGTTTCTGCTGTCTTTGGAACTTTGCAAACAGCTCGAAGGAGGCCCAAAGACTCGCCATCTGTCAAAGAACAGCTGACAGCAAGTGGATACGGACAGACAGCAGGGTCTGCAGAGCCAAAAGTTAAAAAAAAATAATTTAAAATAATTTAAAAATTAGGGGGCTGGAAAGATAGCCTAGTAGTTAAGAGTGCTGACTGCTCTTGCAGAGGACCCAGGTTCAATCCCCAGCATCCACGTGGAGGCTGAAAACAGTCTTTAACTCCAGTTCCAGGGGAATATGACACACTCTCTGACCTCTGTGGCATTGCACGACACGGGTGCACAAACCTGAATGCAGACAGTACACTCATACACAAATAAAAAAAAATTAGTTCAGGTGTCAGAGAGATATATTGGTGGGTAAAGGCACTTGCTGCCAAACCTGATAACCCGAGTCTCTTTTCTTTCTTTCTTTCTTTCTTTCTTTCTTTCTTTCTTTCTTTCTTTCTTTCTTTCTTTTTTTTTTGTAAAAGCAATCATGTTTTAATTATGGGCTAAAAATGTCTAATACAGTAAGCATGAATTAGAAAAATTAAGATATGAAATACAATGCTAGAGCATTTCACAATGGGAGGATCGATGAAAATTCTTTTCTACGTACATTATGAATAGCAGACTAGTAAATCTTACTCGGAATGATAAGGCAAAAATAGTAAAACCACACTTTTCCTATCAAAAGTTACACAGTATCTTCTGAGGGATAGAGCTATCATACAGGAAGAACAGGAGATGTGACCGCCCTGCTGCACATCCAGCAGCACCGGGGAATCTGAGCAGAGAGGGGTTCCAGTTGGCCTCCTCTTCTCCATCGTCTTCAGCATCTCGTTTCCTTTTCTCTCCCCGAAGCCCTTCTTCTTCACCTTCCTCTTCTTCTTCCCCTTCATCAACATAAACATCATCATCTTCTTCATCCTGAATTTCTTCTTTCATCAAGTAGGGGAGCCCTGCTTCCTCTTCTCCCTCTCCTACTTCTGAGCCTGCTTCATCATCATCCTCATCTTCATCTTCGTCTTCCTCCTCCTCCTCCTCTTCAAATGCTTCAAATCCTTCAAGTGGACCAGCTTCATCTTCTTCCTCATCTTCTTCATCTTCATCTCCCTCTTCATCGTCCTCTTCTTCCGAGTCTGGTGCTTCGTTATCCTCTTGATCAAATGCATCTAAGTATGTGATTTGCTACAGCAGTTCCAAAATACTTTCTCTGTAATCTTCCAAGTTTGTTATCTCACAGTTAAACAAGCCAAGACTTTTCAAATTTTTAAGATTTTGCAGGGCTTCTACAGTACTGAGATCTTTGATTTTGTTTCCACTCAGATTGAGGTAGGTAAGATTTGGACATTTTTCTGCCAGGACTTCCAAGCCTCCGGAAATTATATTATCACTAAGTTCCAACTTGCGAAGTTTATTCAAGCTGGGAAGCCGGGCCAGTGAGCTTAACTCTACATTAGCCATACTCAGAAACTCAAGTTCTTTAAAAGTATCATTCAAGCCTTTGATTTCTCCATTGACACACAAGCAACTATCAAGGACTAACTCTGCCACCTCCTCCGGGACTCTGTTCTTTAACTCCAGGTTAATCTTCTTCTTCATCTCCGTACTGAGCTCCCTCACCCCCTTCCTGCCTTTCCCACTCCCCTGAACCCGAAATTTCTTTAAGATTTGGAAATGAAAGCCAGGCGTGGTGGCGCATGCCTTTAATCCTAGCACTTGGGAGGCAGAGGCAGGCAAATCTTTGTGAGTTCAAGGCCAGCCTGGTCTACAGAGTGAGTTCCAGGACAGCTGGGGCTACAGGGAGACCCTGTCTCGAAAAGACCAAAAAAAAAAAAAAAAAAAGATTTGGAAATGAATGAGAAGAAACACACATGCAAATGCCCACTACCACCCAAGCTGGGGAGGAGAAAGAAAGGAACAGCAAATGGAGTCCAGCGAGTTGGGACTTGAACTCGGCTGCCCCCTCCTCCTTGTCCACACACACTCACACGCCTGCAGTTCCTTCCCCTTCAATGGCTGCTCCCCGAGTCTCTTTATTATGTCTGCATACAGGGTAGGTAGGCCCTGAGCTTCAAGCTTCAAGGATTCTCCTGTCTCACTTCCCATCTCACCTCTGGCTTCCACCTCATCAGAGGAATACTGGGATTACAGATGCTTGGGTTTATGTGTGTTCTGGGGATTGAAACTCAGTTTCTCTCTCTTATGTGGCAAGACCTTTACTCGCTGAGCCATCTCCCCAGCCCCAAGAACTGCTCATTTTGCCCTTGGCTTTTCTTTCCCTGATGCTTTGAATTATCTTGACTGGTAGTTGGAGGAGGTTGGCATAGGGTGGACTCAGCCCAGAGCTAAAGAAAGTTAAAGCTGGGGCTGGAGAGATGGCCTAGCGGTTAAGAGTGCCAACTGCTCTTACAGAAGACCCGGGTTCGATCCCCAGCACCCACATGGTGCCCGAGAACCATCTGAAACTCCAATTCCAGGAGAACTCCAGTTCTAGGGGAATCCGAGACTCTCTTCTGACCTCCAAGGCATTGCATGACACAGGTGTACAAACCTACATGCAGACAGTACATTCATACACATACAGAAATAAATAAAATAAAATAAACACTTAAAAAAAAGAAAGTTAAAGCTGCACATTTCCCAAGGGGAACAGTGATAAGGAGATTGTCCTTCAGAACTGTTTCTTAGACACATGAAAATATGTGGGCTCATTTTTTGGGGGGGCGGTCTTTTTGAGACAGGGTCTCCTTGTAGCCACAGCTGGTTTGGAACCAGGCTGGCCTTGAACTTACAGAGATCCACCTGCCTCTGCCTCCTGAGTTCTGGGATTAAAGGCGTGTGTCACTTTTAATCCTTTATTAGTGTATCTTGGGTAGGGGCTTTTAAAAATTACTTTATCCTTTGACAAAATCCAGCATCCCTTCATGCTTAAAGTCCTAGAAGGAATTGGATTGGAGGGATCATTCCTCAATGTAATCAAAGCCATATACAGGAAACCCACAGCCAATATCATCCTAAATGGGGAAATGACAGAAACATTCCCTTTAAAGGCAGGAGCCCAGCAAAGTTTCCTCTTCAACATAGTGCTTGAAACACTTGCTAGAGCACATAAGGCAAGGAAAACGGATCATTAAAGGAGTGTACTAATTGGATTTGAGATCTCCTGAGCCCAGACGGCCAGGTGCCGGGGTGGGCTGAAGAGCCCCCCCCCACCCCACCACCCCGCCAACTGAGATTAACGAAGAGGCATCTGAAGGAGCAGAGCAAAGCACACCTTCAAAACCAAGTGAAGAGGCATTTAGGACTCACATTGATAATACAGGAAGGAGAAGCCCATATGCCAGGATCACGAAGGCAAGAGACTACTACTGGAAAGGTGCAGGATAATCCCACGCCACAGCGTTACCAACCCTATGGATGACTCCTGCCTTGGGATCCCCCCGGGGATGCCCCAGGACACAGACATCAGAAACACAATTGGGAACATAATTAAAGACTACAGATCTAAAGAACAAATTAAAGAAGAACTTAGAAAAGAGAGAATGAGGACCGGAGAGAGAGAAGGAACAAGCTCCGAAGGAAGTAGAACACTGAAAAGATCCCATGCTGAAAAAGAAAAAGAAACAACCGCAAACAAAGAGCTACAAAAAGAGATCGAGAAGCTCCAAAAAGAAATAGAAACACTAAAGAAATCAAGAAGAGAAATGAAAAAGGAAATCAACACCATCCATTCAAGGGAAAGGAATAGAAGAAAGTCTCATAAGCAGAATGGAGGAAGCAGAACAATGAATATATCAGACCTGGAGGACAACAAAGAACAACTAAAAACCTCAAGAAATATTATGAAAAATTTAAAAATACAACAAAAAAAAAATGGAATAAACCACAGGAGCTTTGGTACACTATGAAAATATCAAACCGCTGCATCATAGGAATAGAGGAAGGAGAAGAATCCAAGAGAAAGGTATTGATCAAATCTTAAACAGATTAATAGATGAAAACTTTCCCAAGCTAAAAAAGGAAAACCAATACCAATACAAGAAGCACATAGGAAACTCCAATACAAAACAGACAAGATCAGAAACGAAATTCGGCCACCCACATCATATCGTAGTTAAAATGCTGGACACCAAAACAAAGAAAAAATTCTTAAGCGCAAGAGAAAAACAACATGACCTATAAGGGGAAAACCTATCAAAAATAACAACGGACTCCTCACAGCAAACGATGAAGGCAAGAAGAACCCCTGGAGCAAAGCATTCCCAGTGTTGAGGACAATGGAGGCCAGCCCAGGTTTGACTAAACCCAGCAAAATGTCAATCATAGGGGAAGGAGAGAGGAAAATCTGCCATGACATAAACAAGTGAAAGAATACATGTCCGGAAAAACACCCTTCAGAGAATACTTTGAAGCATTCAAAGAACAGAAGAAAGGACCAACCAACCCCAGGCAACTAGAAGGGAAATAAATAAAAGCAATAACTGCAGAAGTATAAACCTAAATCAAAACAGCAGATGGATAATAAGGCAAGAGAAGCCAACACAACCCTATCAGTCATAACTTTAAAAATTAATGACTAAATTCCCCAATCAAAAGACTAGACTGGGAGAATGGATTAAGGAAATGAATCCATCGATATGCTGTCTACAAGAAAAACATCTTAACCTCAAGGAGCAAGGCACCACCTTAAAGTGAAGGGATGAAAAAATATTCCACGCAAATGGTACCAAAAAAGAAGCAGGTGTGGTGGCTATGTTAATATCGGATAAAATAGACTTCAAAGTAAAAAAATCAGAAGAGACAAAGAAGGCATTACATTTTTCATCAAGGAACAATCCACCAAGAAGATTTCACAATTATGAATATATATGCCCCAAGTTCTAGTGCACCAAACTTTAGAAGGATAAGTGACTTCTCCAGGACCACATGTCACAGACTAACCCCAGAAAACTCATAATAGGGGATGGAATGCAAAGGGTACCCCACTTAGCCCTTTGTACAGGTCAAGTGGAAAAAGAATAAACAGAAAGAGACAGCTGAACTGAACATATGAATACACCAAATGGACCTCATAGACCTCACCTGAATATTCCACCCTAATAACAAAAAATTATTTTAAAAAAAAAAAAACTTTCTACTCAGCACCCCACGGAACAGTCTCCAAAATCGACCACATCCTGGACACAGAAGAAACCTCTACAAATACAAAAAATTGAAATAATTTCAGGCATCCTGTCAGACCACAGTACAATAAGCTCAACAAGGTCAACACCAGGACAAGCCGTCCTGCCTACAAGAACACATGAGACCGAAACAACACACTCTTGAATAATAAATGGTCAAGGAAAGAGAATAAAGAAGAAGATAAAAAATGTCCTGGGAAACTGAAGGACAATGACAATACAACACAACAAAACTATGGATCCTAAAACAGTCCTCAGAGGGAAATTTATAGACCTGGGTGCCTACATAGAAAACAGAAAGAGCACAAGTGGAATGATCTAACACTACAGCTAAAAGCACTTGAGAGGCAAAAAAAGATGACCCTAAACACCCAACAGACAGGCAGAAATAACAAAAATCAGAGCAGAAATCCAAATGAAGAGAACAAAAAAACAATACAAAAAGCAATGAAGACAAAGTTGGTTCTTTGAAAGAATAAACAAGATAGACAGACCTCAGCCGTTAACAAAAAGAAAGAAGGAACAAACCTCCAAATCAATACAATCTGGGATGAAAGGGAAATATCAAACGGAAAGAAAGAATCAAGAAAATTATATGGGAATATTACAAGAACCTATCTTCTACAAAGTTTGAAAATCTAGAAGAAATGGATGAATATCTGAAATCGTGGGAAATCACCAAAGCTTGGCCAAGAGGAGAACCAGCAGCTTAAACAGACCCAAACAAATGAAGAAATAGAGGATGTAGTAAGAAGCCTCCCAACTAAAAAAAGCCAGGCCCAGACGGTTTCACAGCGAATTCGATAAAACAGTTCAAAAAGACCTACAACCATTATTTCTTGAAACTGTTTTAGAAAGTATAAAATCAAGGGAAACTCCCCAAATTCCTTCTATGAAGCAAACATCATTCTAATACCAAAAACAGGCAAAGACAGAAAACTAAAAAGAGAATGATAGACCCATCGCCCCTCATGAAAACACGGATGCGAAAATTCTAAACAGAATACTGGTCAATCACATACAGACCCCCATCAAGAGATCATCCATCATGACCAAAGTTTGATTCAGACCAGAGATGCCAGGGATGGTTCAACATAAACGAAAATCACATAACATCATCAAACACATAACGGAATCAAAGACAAAAACCACCATCATCTCAATGTGGGAGAAAAAGCCCTTTGACAAAATCCAGCATCCCTTCATGCTAAAGTCCTGAAGGAAGTGGATTGGAGGATACATGCCGTCAATGTAAATCAAGCGATACGGAACCCACAGCCAATAGCATCATCCGAAATGGGGAAATACGGAACATTCCCTTTAAAGGTAGGAACGCGGCAAGACTGCCCCCTACCACCACTCACACCGTAACTCTTCAACAGAGTGCTTGAAACACTTGCTAGAGCAAATAAGGCAAGAAAAGGATAGTAAATATTAAACTAATTGGAAAAGAGGAAGTCAAACTATCCCTATTTGCTTGATGATATGATTGTTTTTACTTAAAGAATGCAAAAAACTCCACCAAAAACTCCTAAAAACGATTAACAGCGTCAGCAAGTTGGCAGGATACAAAATTAACCTTAGAAAAAAATCAATGGCCTTTTCTTTACCCAAAAACAGCAACTGGAGAAAGAAGGCAAAGAGACCTTCACACTCACAATAGCCTCAAAAACAATAATATAACTAGGAACAAACCTAACCAAGACACCAAAGACCTCTACAATACAACAAAATTTTTAAACCCTTAAAGAGAAAGACATTGAAGAAGACCGCAGAAGATGGACAAAACGCCCATGCTCATGGATTGGGAAATTAACATTGTAAAANGTGTGTGTGTGTGTATGTGTGTGTATGTGTGTGTGTCCTGCTGTTTTAATATATATATATATATATATATATGATAGATAGATAGATAGATGATAGATAGATAGATAGATAGATAGATAGATAGATAGTAAAACAGCAGGACTCCTGCACTTCCCATGCAACGGATATTTGTGAATTTCCTACTTTACACCAGGTACTGTTTTAGATTACTGAAAATAATTCTGCAACTTGCTGGTTTTGCTTAAAAACATAAAATCTTTCCAGGTCAGAATGCAATGATCCCTATCATTATTATTTTTGACAATTGTAAGATTTCCCCCTACTGTGGTAACATTACAACCACAGTCTCTATACTTTCCTACTAAAGTAACGCTGCAGTGAATGCCTTTACCCTATAACCTTATGCACATCTGTAAATATTTCTAATGGACTCCTACAAAGGAAACTGCTTAATTAAAGCAAATATTATTTCCTTATTGTTTTATGTGTGTGTATGAGAAAGAGAGAGAGATACAGAGACAGAGACACAGAGACAGAGAGTGAGAGACAGAGAGACAGAGAGAGCTACAGCACACATGTGGAGGCCAGAGAACAACTTTTGGGAGTTGGTTCTCTTTTTCCATTGTGAGTTTCAAGGATGGGATTCACGTCATCGGGCTTGTGAAGCAAGTGCTTTTACCCACAAAGCATCTAGGTCCATATTAGATGTTCATTTGGGGGCTGGAGAGATGCCTAGCGGTTAAGAGCACAAACTGTTCTTACAGAGGACCGGGGTTTGATCCCCAGCACCCACATGGCTGCTGAGAACCGTCTGTAACTCCAATTCCAGGAGAACTCCAGTTCCAGGGGAATCTGAGACCCTCTTCTGACTTCCGCAGCACTGCACGACACGGGTGCACAGACCTGCATGCAGACAGTACATTCATACACATACAAAAATAAATAAATAAAAAAGATGTTCATTTGCTTGTTTGTTTGTTTTGAGGTAGGGTCTCCCTAATGGTGGGGTTATAATCATATAGCATCATTTCTAGCCTGAATATTCTTTTTTTTTTTGGACTTTTTAAATTTTATTATTTATTTCTGTATGTGTATGAATGTACTGTCTGCATGTAGGTCTGTGCACCCGTGTCGTGCAATGCCGCAGAGTTCAGAAGAGGGTCTCAGATTCCCCTGGAACTGGAGTTCTCCTGGAATTGGAGTTACAGATGGTTCTTAGCCACCATGTGGGTGCTGGGGATTGAACCCGGGTCCTCTGCAAGAGCAGTCGGCGCTCTTAACCGCTAGGCCATCCCTCCAGCCCTTTTTTTTTGGACTTTTTGAGACAGGGTCTCCCTGAAACTCACTCTGTAGACCTGTCCTGGAACTCACTCTGTAGACCAGGCTGGCCTTGAACTCACAAAGATCCGCCTGCCTCTGCCTCTCAAGTGCTAGGATTAAAGGCGTATGCCACCAAGCCCGACATGAATATTCTTTTTTACATATGCATACCTGTGTGTGGTATCTATGCATCTACATGCATGTTATGCATCTACATATATGTTTTCATGTGTGTGGATGCATGCATATATGTGGGTACATGTGTACATGTGTAAGTGCACATAGAGACCTGAGATTTACATTAAGTATCTACCTCCATCGATCTCCACTTCATATATTAAGGCAGGGTCTCTTACTAAACCAAGAGCTAGTTTGGTCTACACAGCTCGCTCTAGGGATTCCTTGTCTCTGCCTCCTTTGTGCTGTGATTATAGGGGGCTTCCATGTGCATTCAGTACTTAACGTGGGTGCTGAGGTCTGAACTTTGGTCTTCCTGCTGACCTATACTTTACCCACTGAGCCATCTCCTCCAGCCCCTGGGTGGGGATATATATGTAATTTTTTTTTTGAGACAGGTTCTCTCTGTAGCCTGGAACTTGCTATTAGACCAGGCTGGCCTTGATCTCACATAGATATACCTCCCTTTGCCCCCCAAGTATTGGTTTAAATCCCCAGCCCTGAATATTCTTTCTTTCTTTTTTTTCTGGCTTTTATTTTATTTTATTTTATTTTTTACTGGTTAAGTCAATTTATTAAAACAGTTGAAAAAAAATAAACCAATTGACTTAAGCATCTGCAATAGTGACTTCAACATCT
>VZQC01007541.1:911029-980393 GCA_009823505.1 Rhizomys pruinosus | reverse complement strand
GTGTGTGTGTGTGTATGTGTGTGTATGTGTGTGTGTCCTGCTGTTTTAATATATATATATATATATATATATGATAGATAGATAGATAGATGATAGATAGATAGATAGATAGATAGATAGATAGATAGTAAAACAGCAGGACTCCTGCACTTCCCATGCAACGGATATTTGTGAATTTCCTACTTTACACCAGGTACTGTTTTAGATTACTGAAAATAATTCTGCAACTTGCTGGTTTTGCTTAAAAACATAAAATCTTTCCAGGTCAGAATGCAATGATCCCTATCATTATTATTTTTGACAATTGTAAGATTTCCCCCTACTGTGGTAACATTACAACCACAGTCTCTATACTTTCCTACTAAAGTAACGCTGCAGTGAATGCCTTTACCCTATAACCTTATGCACATCTGTAAATATTTCTAATGGACTCCTACAAAGGAAACTGCTTAATTAAAGCAAATATTATTTCCTTATTGTTTTATGTGTGTGTATGAGAAAGAGAGAGAGATACAGAGACAGAGACACAGAGACAGAGAGTGAGAGACAGAGAGACAGAGAGAGCTACAGCACACATGTGGAGGCCAGAGAACAACTTTTGGGAGTTGGTTCTCTTTTTCCATTGTGAGTTTCAAGGATGGGATTCACGTCATCGGGCTTGTGAAGCAAGTGCTTTTACCCACAAAGCATCTAGGTCCATATTAGATGTTCATTTGGGGGCTGGAGAGATGCCTAGCGGTTAAGAGCACAAACTGTTCTTACAGAGGACCGGGGTTTGATCCCCAGCACCCACATGGCTGCTGAGAACCGTCTGTAACTCCAATTCCAGGAGAACTCCAGTTCCAGGGGAATCTGAGACCCTCTTCTGACTTCCGCAGCACTGCACGACACGGGTGCACAGACCTGCATGCAGACAGTACATTCATACACATACAAAAATAAATAAATAAAAAAGATGTTCATTTGCTTGTTTGTTTGTTTTGAGGTAGGGTCTCCCTAATGGTGGGGTTATAATCATATAGCATCATTTCTAGCCTGAATATTCTTTTTTTTTTTGGACTTTTTAAATTTTATTATTTATTTCTGTATGTGTATGAATGTACTGTCTGCATGTAGGTCTGTGCACCCGTGTCGTGCAATGCCGCAGAGTTCAGAAGAGGGTCTCAGATTCCCCTGGAACTGGAGTTCTCCTGGAATTGGAGTTACAGATGGTTCTTAGCCACCATGTGGGTGCTGGGGATTGAACCCGGGTCCTCTGCAAGAGCAGTCGGCGCTCTTAACCGCTAGGCCATCCCTCCAGCCCTTTTTTTTTGGACTTTTTGAGACAGGGTCTCCCTGAAACTCACTCTGTAGACCTGTCCTGGAACTCACTCTGTAGACCAGGCTGGCCTTGAACTCACAAAGATCCGCCTGCCTCTGCCTCTCAAGTGCTAGGATTAAAGGCGTATGCCACCAAGCCCGACATGAATATTCTTTTTTACATATGCATACCTGTGTGTGGTATCTATGCATCTACATGCATGTTATGCATCTACATATATGTTTTCATGTGTGTGGATGCATGCATATATGTGGGTACATGTGTACATGTGTAAGTGCACATAGAGACCTGAGATTTACATTAAGTATCTACCTCCATCGATCTCCACTTCATATATTAAGGCAGGGTCTCTTACTAAACCAAGAGCTAGTTTGGTCTACACAGCTCGCTCTAGGGATTCCTTGTCTCTGCCTCCTTTGTGCTGTGATTATAGGGGGCTTCCATGTGCATTCAGTACTTAACGTGGGTGCTGAGGTCTGAACTTTGGTCTTCCTGCTGACCTATACTTTACCCACTGAGCCATCTCCTCCAGCCCCTGGGTGGGGATATATATGTAATTTTTTTTTTGAGACAGGTTCTCTCTGTAGCCTGGAACTTGCTATTAGACCAGGCTGGCCTTGATCTCACATAGATATACCTCCCTTTGCCCCCCAAGTATTGGTTTAAATCCCCAGCCCTGAATATTCTTTCTTTCTTTTTTTTCTGGCTTTTATTTTATTTTATTTTATTTTTTACTGGTTAAGTCAATTTATTAAAACAGTTGAAAAAAAATAAACCAATTGACTTAAGCATCTGCAATAGTGACTTCAACATCTACTCCTGCTTGGCTCAACGCTGATGGAAGTCATCTGCTTGACAGTATCAGAAGGGCTGTGAAGGTCAATGAGTCGCTTGTGGATTCTCATCTGGAAGCAGTCCCATGTCTTGGACCCTTCACCACAAGGTGTTTTTCTTGCAGTGATTCTCAAGGTCTTGGTGGGAACCGAACAGGGCCTTTCACTTTCAGGTTCTTTTCCTTTGCTCCTCTGATCAAGTCCACACACACCTTCTCCAGAGACATCACTTTGTGGCTGATAAGAGTGATCCGAATTCGGTGAATCGCCACCTCCGGTTCCACGGGGGTCTTCCTTCCACCCGGGTCTTCCCGGTATCTTTAATTTTTGTTCGTTTGTTTTTTGGGTTTTTTTTGGTTAGACAGGGTCTCCCTGTAGTCCCAGCTGTCCTGGAACTCACTCTGTAGACTAGGCTAGCCTTGAACTCACAAAGCTCCACCTGCCTCTGCCTCCCGAGTGCTAGGATTAAAGGTGTGCCACCACGCCTGGCCCCAGTATCTTTAAATGCCATGGTTGCGACTTGGCTTCCTGACCGACTGACTTATTCCCCTCCCGCCGCCTGCCAGCCGCAACCGCCCCGCTCGACTCCAGCGCACCCCCGAGCTACCAGCCGCCCGCATCTCTTTTTTTTTTCCTTCTTTTTTTTTTTGAGACAGGTCTTCCTGTACCCCCAGCTGACCTGGAACTCACTATGTAGACCAGGCTGGCTTTGAACTCACAGAGATCTGCCTCCCTCTACCTCCTGGGTGTGGGGATTAAAGGTGTGTGCCACCACTCCCGGTTTAATATTCTTAAAAAAATACTTTATTTTTATTCGTATGTATACTAGTGTTTCTCCTGGATATGTAAGTGCAATGCCTGCAGACGGCAGAAGAGGGTGTTGGATCCCCTGGAACTGGAGTTACAGGTGGTTGTTAGTCATCACATGGGTGCTGGGAGCTGAACCTGGGTTCTCTGCAAAAGCAACCAAGGCTCTTAACCCTCTCAGTCATTTCTTGTCTCCTGAGTATTATTAATTGTATCCAAGCATCAGAACTGTCTGCTTCGGGGGATGTAGCTCAGTTTGTAGAGTCCTTGCCTAGCATGCATGAAGCCTGGCTTTGGTTCCCAGCACAATGTAAACTGTCCACCACCTAGGAGACAGAGGTAAGAGGATCAGAGTTCAGAGTTATCCTTGGAGAGTTCAAGGTCAGCTATTTAAGATACTTGGTATACTTGAGATCCTGTCTCAAAGAAACAAAACTAAAACTAAAACCAAACAAGACTGTACCCAGTTTTTCTGCTACTACCAGAAGATGAAAAGAAGCCCCGCCCCAGTTCCCTGCAGCCTCCCTTTAGTACAAATTGTCCAAATTTCACAGGCAAAGCTTTTCAGCAGAAACCAGCCTCAGCAGTCTGTATTGACTGAGCAGCTTGTAACCTTCAGCATGGGGCACTTTGAGAGTATAAATGAAGAGAGCTATAAAGTTCTGGCCACTTACACAAGTGAAATTTGGGCTTGATTATTTCTGGCCCTAAGTAGTTGTGCTATTTCTCTTGCACACTCTCTTCTCTTTCATTACAGCCTCCCAAGGTAAAGGTCATTATCTCTGCTTTACACAGAGATTGACTCCTCCTAACTACAAAGTTAATAAGTAACAGCTCAGGGAGAAGAGGGTCCAGGGTGAAGGGAATGGCAATGTATTAGCTACTTTGTGGTTGCTGTGATAAAAATACTATAACCAAAAGCAAGTTAAAGAAGAGTTTATTTTTCTTACAGTTCCAGAGGGGCTAGCTGTGCATACTAGCAGAGAAGATGAAAGCAGGAAGCTGACATCTTAACTATACATAAGCAGCAGATACCAAGCAGGCAGTGTGGTGAGGCTACAAACACTCAAAACCCGCCCTCAGTGACATGCTTCGTCCAGCAAGCCTGCATCTCCAAAAGGCTCCGTACTTCCAAAACAGCACCCCCAACCAGGGAGCAAGAGTTCAAATACATGAGCCTGGGGGGGGCCACTTCTCATTCAAACCACAACAGGCAGCAAAGGCATAGCAGATACTAACTTTGGGGCTTTGGTGGGACTTGGGCTGGATCTCAAAATCAGAATCAAAGGAGGTGAAGGGTAAAAGGAGGGGTGATTTGAAATTCCTTCCCACGGGCTGTAGTATACAGTCACTCTGTCTGTTGTCAGAGCTTGTCTTAGTCCCCTGAGGTGGAAGCTGCAAGGTATGCTGGAGTCCCAGGTAAGAGGAGAGCAGAGGAGTAACCTAGTCTAGTGACTCCGGACTAGAAGTGGGAGGGCTGTTACCCTGGTAATAATGGAAGAGGCACGAGCTGATTGCTAGTGCAGGTCTCCGGGACAAGCTGCCAATGATGCTTGTCACCACCCTGCTTTCTTAGCCCTTCACCCCATTCTCCCCACAACACCCAAACAAAATAATCCTAAATTCTCAGAGCTCCTAACACAGGCTCTTCTTGTTTAGGAGTTACTTCAATGCTCAGCAGTTTGAAGAAATTTCTCTAGGGCAGGGGGGAGGTGGTTCCATGGGTAAAGTACACAAGCTTGAGTATCTCAGTTCTGATCCCAGAACCTATGTGAAAGCGCAGCATGGTGGTGTTCACTTGTAGCCCAGTGCTGGGGTCACGGGGAATTGAGACAAGCAGATTCCCAGAGCTTGCAGGATAGCAGGCTAACAATCTAGGTGAATTGGTGAGTTTCAGGTTAAGTGAGAGACCCTGTCTCAAAAAATAAGGTAGAAGGCTGGTGAGATGGCACTGGGGGTAGAGGCATTTACTGCCAAGGCTGATGACCCCAATATCAACAGGGTGGAAGAAGAAGACCAACTCCTGAAAGTTGTCCTCTGACCTCTATTTACCTACTGTGGCACACCCATGCCCACACAGCCCAAGGTGGAGCCCAGTGAGATGGCTAACGGGGTAAAAGTACTTGCAGTATAGGCCTGACAACCTGAGTTTGATCTCTGGAGCACATAATGAAGGAGAAAGCTGAGGCACAACACACACACACACACACACACACACACACACACACACACACACTGAATACACACACCTTTAATCCCAGCATTTGGGAGGCAGACAGATCTCTGTGAGTTCAAGGCCAGCCTGGGCTACAGAGTGAGTTCCAGGCTAGCTGGGGCTACAGGGAGACCAAAAAGACCAAGACCAAAAACAAAAACTAAATTTTGTATGCTGATTCTGTGTGGGGAGCCCAGGAGCCCTAAATAATCTACTCCTAGTGAAGCTCAGCTCAAACGGATGGGCTTTCAGGGTCACACAAGGCTCTAGGCCTATACATGCAAAATTGCAGTTTATAGGCAGAAACAGTGGGCCAGGGCGGGATAGAGTCTCCATCTCAAACTTTTCCCTACATGACTTCAGGGCACAATGTAACCCTCCTTGCCCCACGCCAGTCCAGTCTTCTGGGGAACTAGTAAGTTGTTAGCATTTTCAGATGTATAAGACCCCAAGCATGCCAAGAAGGATGAGGAGAAAGGGGGAGAAAGAGAAAGCAGGTGCTGCAGCACTGGTGAAAGTGGGTGAAAGGCGTTTGAGAATGGCTTTACTGTGCAGGTTTTTTCTAAGCTTGAAGTTGTATCAAAATAAAAAAGTAGCGGGGCTGGAGAGATAGCCGAGCGGTTAAGAGCACCGAATGCTCTTGCAGAGGACCTGGGTTCGATCCCCAGCACCCACATGGCGCCCGAGAACCATCTGAAACTCCAATTCCAGGAGAACTCCAGTTCCAGGGGATTCTGAGACCCTCTTCTGACCTCCAAGGCATTGCATGACACGGGTGCACAGACCTACATGCAGACAGTACATTCATACACATATAAAAAATAAATTAAATAAAAAAAAAATACTAGGGGCTGGAGAGATGGCCTAGCGGTTAAGAGCGCCGACCGCTCTTGCAGAGGACCCGGGTTCGATCCCCAGCACCCACATGGCGGCCGAGAACCATCTGAAACTCCAATTTCAGGAGAACTCCAGTTCCAGGGGAATCCGAGACCCTCTTCTGACCTCCGCGGCATTGCACGACACGGGTGCACAGACCTGCATGCAGACAGTACATTCATGCACATACCAAAATAAATAAAAAATTTAAAAAAAATTAAAAAAAAATACTAAATAAATAAATAAATAAATAAAAATAGGGGCTGGAGAGATAGCCTAGCGGTTAAGAGCACCGACGCTCTTGCAGAGGACCCGGGTTCGATCCCCAGCACCCACATGGCGGCTAAGAACCGTCTGTAACTCCAATTCCAGGAGAACTCCAGTTCCAGGGGAATCCGAGACCCTCTTCTGACCTCGCGGCATTGAACGACACGATGGTGGCAGACCCATGCATGCAGACGAATAATACATTCTTATACACATGCACAAAATAAAATAAAAAAATTCAATAAAAAAATAAGAAAAAAAAAAAAGCAAAAAAGAACTGCAAAAACCAAAGGAGCATTTAAGCAAATTAGCCCCATTCCTACAAGATTAGGTTAAGAATGGACTTCCTTGTTGGAATTTTTGCTTTTCATATGAAATGTATTTTTTAAGAATTATTTGGGTCTGGAGAGGTGGCTCATTGGTTAAGAGCCCAAGCTGATCTCACAGATTACCTTGGTTCAGTTCCCATAATTCCACATTATGTTGACAACCATTCGTAACGCATGCCAGAGTAATTTATGCCCTCTTCAGGTGCCTATTGTCATTGCATGACAAGTGGTGCCACTTAATCATGAGGCAAAACCTCAAACACATAATAAAAATGATAATTTTAATTAAATTTATTTTACTTTTTTTTTTTTTTTTTTGGTCTTTTTGAGACAGGGTCTCCCTGTAGCTCCGGCTGTCCTGGAACTTGCTATGTAGACCAGGCTGGCCTTGAACTCACAAAGATCCGCCTGCCTCTGCCTCCCAAGTGCTAGTATTAAAGGCATGCACCACCACACCCAGCCAAAATTATTTTACCTTTAACATATTAGTGACATGACAGATTGCATTTTCTCAAATGAAAACAAGGTGCAGGATAGCACTTGTCTTTGATACCTAGAGAACCTCAATATCATTTGTCTTTTGGATTTCCTACAACTGTGCTACTGAGCAAGCACAAAGGTACAACAAGGCAGTCCAGTAGTGAAACTTGCTTGCTGAGCTGTCCTGTTAGCCTCATTCCAGGTGGAGCCTTTTTCTTCTGATCTGGTTTCTGGCACTTGATCATACATTTCTTCATTACGACATAGGATCTGGTTGGGGAACAGGCTTTGTGTGCCTATTTGGAATGTCCACATTGCCATATTGACATCAGATGTTGGAGCAAGCCCAACTTTGCAGTGATAATTTGGATTGGAAATGAATATTCTGAGATTGTTCTCTTTGATTTCACTCATTTCCCTTCTTCTACTGCTAGGCAACATTCTTACCTGATAACGGCATATCTTAAAGAGAAACTTTTAATTTTTATTCTTTTTTAAATTTTATTTACTTTCATATGTGTATGAATGTATTGTCTGCAGGTAGGTCTGTGGACCCATGTCGTGCAATGCTGCGGAGGTCAGAAGAGGGTGTCGCATTCCCCTGGAACTGGAGTTAAAAACGTTCTCAGCCACCATATGGATGCTGGGGATCGAACCCGGGTCCTCTGCAAGTGCAGTCGGAGCTCTTAACTGCTAGGCCATCTCTCTAGCCCATTTTATTTTTACTCTTATTGAGACAGGGTCACCCTGTAGCCTCAGTTGGTCTGGAACTCAGTATGTAGACAGGCTGGACTTGAACTCACAGAGATCCATCTCCCAAAGGCTAGAACATTAAAGGCATGCACCACCACGTCTGGTTTAAAGACGGTTCTTAGCCGCCATGTTAGTGCTGGGAAACAAACCCAGGTCCACTGCAAGAGTGGACCACTGAGCCATCTCTCCAGCCCCGAGAAACTGTTTTTAACACCTGCCCCAAGGTGCCCTGTTTCCACCCTCATGTAACTAAGCTCCTCGCCGTGAGTCCACCATCTCATCTCCTAGGTTTTGTATGGAGTTTGAATTATTTTCACTGGCTGTAATCAGGGACTATTTTGTAGTTTGTCTCTTTGCACTTGATGTTAAATATTAACTGTTTTCCATACTGCTATACAGTCTTCATAATTATCCTCTTAATGATTTTCTTTTTTTGAAACAAGGTCTCAAGTAGCCTCGGCTTGTCTCAGATTCAGTATAGCAAGAGATGACCATGAACTTCCGGTCCTCCTGACCCTACTTTTGAGTGTTAGAGTTACAAGTATGACACCATGCCCAGTTTAATAATCTTAATGATTTCTCTTTTTTTGTTCCACTCCTTCACTCATCTTAATGATTTCTAATGTTTCACTATGTGTCATAACTTGTTTCCCTGATGTTGAACATTTAGAAGAAGAAGATTGGTGTTAGTTCATCTCTCTACCAGATGTTCCCCACCAAAGCTTATGCAGAAGCACTGTCTTTTTTATTTTTTACTTTATTTTTTTTATGTGTATGAGTGTACTGTCTGCATGTAGGTTGGTGCACCCATGTTGTGCAATGCCGCAGAGGGCTAAAGAGGGCACTGGATTCCCCTGGAACTGGAGTTAAAGATGGTTCTTAGCCACCATGTGGATGCTGGAAATCTAACCCAGGTCCTCTGCAAGAGCAGTCAGTGCTCTTAAACGCTGAGCCATCTCTCCAGCCCCCTGATGATATATTCTAATTCTATCAATAAAGCTTCTACCAATAAGCATTGGCTGCTCTTGCAGAGGGCTTGGATTCCAATCCCAGTACTTACATGGCTAACAACCATCTGTAATTCCAGGACCAAGGAATCCAACATCCTCTTCTGACCTCTGCAAGCATTTTATAACACAGGTGCACTTTCATGCATGCAGGCAATACACTCAAACACATAAAATTAAAAAATTCAGTGGAGAGTGATTGAGAAAGATACTTACCACTTCTGGCCTCCACACAAACATGCATATTCACCCACACATGTGCACACACACACACATATACAATACAAAAATTAAAGTCAGGTGTGGTGGCACATGCCTATTCTTTTTTCTTTTTTTTTTGACTCAGGGTCTCGCAGCAACCCCAGCTGCCTGGAACTTGCTATGTAGACCATACTGGCCTTGAACTCACAGAGATCCTCCTACCTCTGCCTTCCAAGTGCTGGAATTAAAGGCGTGCACCACCACACCTAAAGTAGCAAGCATTTTTACCCACTAAGCCATCTCATCAGCTCCAAAAGAAATTTTCAAAGCATCCGGCCATTCTTTCTCACCAGGCCAGATACCATTTTGACTGAAGCATAATCTTGAACAACTGACTCACTTAATAAATCAATTCTAGCTTAAATAGTCTTTGCTTTCCATGAAATGTTTCTCTCATAAATATATGAACATAATTTCAGTGAAATGAATTATAATGGAAATACGTAAAGGTAGCTTAATGTTTAGAGGCTTTCTATAGAAATGAAGATCCAGCTGTGAGAACTTAACACCTCTTTGCAAGTTTGTGTTGTAGAGGTAGATTGGAATTTTGTTCATTGAGTTTTCTTAGAGTGGAACACTCCCATATCACACTGCAGTTCTTTTAAAATGTATTTAATGGAAATGGCTCCAAAATTATAAAGTATGGCTTAGCTTGTATTTTATGCTCTTTTCTCTATTAGAAATACAAATAGAGGGATACAGATGCATACAATATCCCTGGAAGGATTCACAAGCAATTAATAATAGTTACCAGAGAGGGAAACGAACTGACTAGAAGACAGAGAGATGGGAGACACTTTTTCACCATACTCCCTTTCAAATTTCAAAAATATTATTTAGTTGAATGTGTAGACTGTAGGGGGAGGCTTGAGGATTGTAGCTCAGTGGAAGAGTATTTGCCTAGCATGTACAAAGCTTTGGGTTCCACCCTAAGAATTACCAAAATACAAGTAAAATAGGATGCCGGGTGTGGTGGCGCATGCCTTTAATCCTAGCACTTGGGAGGCAGAGGCAGGCAGATCTTTGTGAGTTCAAGGCCAGCCTGGTCTACAGAGTGAGTTCCAGGACAGCTGGGGCTACAGGGAGACCCTGTCTCAAAAAGACCAAAATAAATAAATAAAGCATTGCTATTTGATTTATTTATATTTATTTATTTATTTATTTATTTATTTATTTATTTATTTATTTATTTTTTGAGACAGGGTCTCCCTTTAGTCCCAGCTGGCCTGGAACTCACAGAGATCCGTCTGCCTCTGCCTCCCAAGTGCTAGGATTAAAAGGCATGTGCCACCAGGCCTAGCAAACATTGCTATTTTAGTACTAGTACATAGTCACCAAAGTGTCTCTGAAATTAAGTAATGAACACTAGGTAAAGCACATTGACAAGATCAGGGAAAGAACGGTCTGATTCTAGGATGGCACTTTTATTTTAATTTATTTATTTTATGTATCTTTATTTATTATTTATTTCTTTTTGGTCTTTTTTGAGACAGGGTCTCCCTGTAGTCCCACTGTCCTGGAACTCACGCTGTAGACAGGCTTGGACTTGACCTCACAAAGATCCGCCTGCCTCGGCCTCCCGAGTGTGGGGATTAAAGGAGTGCAACACCACACCCGTCAGGATGGCACCTTTATCTTCAGTGCTCCCTTCAAGTGTAGATTAGTATTTTAAGTTATTTTACTCCACTCTCAGTTTTTAAAAATATTATTATTATTTTCGGTGCTGGAAATCAAACCTAAAGCCTAGCACATACTAGGTCAGCACTGTATCACTGAGCCATGCTCTGAACTGACCTTATTCTTCTAAAAGATTTACCTCAGAGGGCTGGAGAGATGGCCGAAGCGGTTAAGACCCGACCGCTCTTGCCAGAGGACCCGGGTGTTCCGTCCACAGCACCCACATGGCGGCTGATACCCGTCTGAAACTCCACTCCAGGGGGGAGGGGAGAGAAACTCCAGCTCCATGGAATCCAAGCCCACGTCTGACCTCCGCGCAATTGCACGACACGGGTTCACAGACTGGCATGCAGACAATACATGCGTACACATACAGAAATAAATAAAATATAATAAAAAAAAAATAAAAATAAAAAAAAAAAAAGATTTACCTCGAGATTGAGCTCCTGTACATAATTCTGTTAGACTGGGATTTTACCATCTCAGCTCTTCAAAATTGCTTTTTCTATTCTTTTAAGACTATTGAAGCTTCTGAAATGTTAAGACTTCAGTGATTATTAAATATATGAAAACAGAACTTACACAAGACAAAACACAAAGAGTGATAGTGACACATGAAAGTTAAAAATTCACCTTAAAGACAGGGCCTGGGCTGGAGATGGCCTAGCGATTAAAGACGCAGACGCTCTTACAGAGGACCCGGGTTCGATCCCCAGCACCCACAATGGCGGCCGAGAAAATGTCGTTAAACTCCAATGTCCAGGATGAACTCCGGGTCCAATGAATCCGATACCCTCCTTCTGACCTCAGCGGCGTTGCACGACACGGGTGCACAGACTTGCATGCAAGACAGTACATTCATACACATACAGAAATAAATAAAAAAATTTAAATATACAAAATTTTGAAAAAACAAGACTAGGGCTGTAGTTCAGTTCCTCTCATGGGCAAGAGCCTAGGTTTAATTCTAAGTACTGAAGAAAAAAAAAAAAGTAATAAGCAAAATGTCCTACCTCAATAGTCAAAGAAAATCCTATTCGATCAGCAATTTATTCAAAGCCAACTCCCAGTGGAGATGTTCTTGCATATATTTATATCACCAGCTAAAATAGAAATGAACCCTTTTGTGAAACATTATGCCAATTTATCTAGCCATTAAAAATATTAATGTTGGGGCCACACTCCTCCCGAGTTGAGTGTTGGCCTGGCATTGTAACCAAATTAAACCCTCCCTTAAAACTCTACATGGTGGGGCTGGTGAGATTGGCTTAGCAGGTAAGAGCGCCGACGCTCGTACAGAGGAACCCGGGTTCGATCGCCCAGCACCCACATGGCGGCGAGAACCGTCTGAAGCGCCAATTATTCGCAGGAGAACTACCCAGTTCCAGGGGAATCTGAGACTCGCGTCTGAACTCCGCGGCGTTTTGCACGACCTGGTGCACAGATTTGGCATGCAGACAGTACATTCATCACATACAGAAAAAGAAAAAAAAAAAAAAAACAGCTCTACAGGAGTTTAAGTAGAGTGGTCTCTCTGCTGTAACTTTACAACAATTTGAGGGGGACCCCGGACCCTAACATAACATCTTGGGGGCTCGTCCAGGATCCCTCAAAGAGCACCAGAGGGACTAGAGACATCTTGTTCAGCCCACCATGTCCCTTGGCTACTACCCAAGGGAAAACACACACTGTGACTATCAAAATTTCCTGGAAAGCAGATCCTGACTCCAGACACCATGGCCAAATGAAAAAAAGGAGAAACCCAATAATGGATACTTCACAACCCCTCATTGAGAAATTCTAATGGACTTTTTTATTTTATTTTATTTATTTCTGTATGTATATGAATGTACTGTCTGCATGCAGGTTTGTGCACCCGTGTTGTGCAATGCCGCAGAGGCAGAAGAGGGTGTCAGATTCCCCTGGAACTGGAGTTCTCCTGGAATTGGAGTTTCAGACGGTTCTCGGGCATCATGTGGGTGCTGGGGATCGAACCCAGGTCCTCTGTAAGAACAGTCGGCGCTCTTAACTGCTAGGCCATCTCTCCAGCCCATAGAAATTCTAATGGACTTTTAAATTGGACATTTAATTCACCCTGTTCCTCTCCTGTTCCCTGCCTAGAAAATGCACCTAGCTACTCTTGCCATCACAGGCACTGGTCAAGGATTCTCTCTGTAACTATACTTTTGGGGGGCTTTTAGATAGATCCACTGAGCAGGGGACCCCAGTTGCCACCCCCTATGCCCCTTTTCAGCATGGAAGAAGTCAGAGTGGTTGGTGCCCTGATTCCCTCTTGGCAACTGGGGTAACCTCCTCAGATGGTAACATGATAAAAGTAGGAGCTAAAAATTGGCAGTTTAGGGTCAAGCCCCCCCGACCCCCCCGAAAAGCCAGTTTCTTTCTCAGCTGAGAGCTGAAGACTTCCTGGATCTGCCAGTGAACTTGTCCTTCTGGTTGCTCTGACTTGTGGCCCATGCATCCTTAACTCACTTGTCAGATTTATTAACCAGTAGGTAAATTCCATTAAAATCATGGTGCTAAGGACCCAATCCAACACACGCACACCCCACCCCACCCTGCCAGAGATCATTCCATCTTGGAAACACCAACTGTGATTAATTCTTGTGAACTTCCTTCAAGGATTTTGAAGGTCACATAATGACAAGGGGAAATGAAATGGAGGATTATAAAAACTCAGGGACAAGCCGGGCGTGGTGGCGCACGCCTTTAATCCTAGCACTTGGGAGGCAGAGGCAGGCAGATCTTTGTGAGTTCAAGGCCAGCCTGGTCTACAGAGTGAGTTCCAGGCCAGCTGGGACTACAGGGAGACCCTGTCTCGAAAAGACCAAAAACACGCAAACAAAAAACCAAAAAACTCAGGGACAGTGTTCTCAGATATCATTAAGTCATTTTTCCTTAGTCATTCTAGGAATGACTGGTTTGCTTGCATCACATGTTTCCCTGATTGGTAACTTTAACTGTGGTGCTAAACTCTGATTGTCTGTTATACTTGATTGGTAACCCTAATTGTGATGCTAAACTCTGATTGGCCCTGGTTCTTATAAATTACCCTGTAACCCGCACCTCGGGGCCACACTCCTCCTGAGTTGAGTGTTGGCCCGGCATCATACTTAAATTAAACCCTCCCTTAAAAAAGTATTAATATTGGCCAGATGTGGTGGTACACACCTTTAATCCCAGCACTTGGGAGGCAGAGGCGGGCAGATCTCTGTGAGATCAAGGCCAGCCTGGTCTATGTACCAAGTTCCAGGCCAGGCCAGCTGGGACTAAACAGGGACCCTGTTTCAAAAAGGACAAAAGCTGGTGGCGCACACCTTTAATCCTAGCACTTGGGAGGCAGAGGCAGGCGGATCTTTGTGAGTTCAAGGCCAGCCTGGTCTACGGAGTGAGTTCTAGGACAGCTGGGGCTACAGGGAGACCCTGTCTCGAAAAAACAAAAAAAAAAAAAAAAAAGGACAAAAGCAAAAAAAAGGCACATACTACCATGCCCAGACCAACATTAATATATATGTATATTATAATGTATATTATATATAAATGGAGACCCTGTCTCGAAAAGACCAAAATATATATTATTATATATTATGTATTATCATATGTTGCATATTATATGTTGAATATTAAATATTATATATCATATTATCAGAAACCCTGTCTCAAAAAGACCTATATATGTATATATATAATATGTATTATATATTTTTATTTTTTATATTATACATGATATGTATTATATATAATATATATTATATATATGTGTATATATATATATATATATACACATATATATATATTAATGTTGTTCTGGGCATGGTGGTGTGTGACTTTTTTTGTTGTTTTTGTTCTTGTCTTTCTGAGACAGGATCTCCCTGTAGCCCCAGCTGGCCTGGAACTCACTCTGTAGATCAAGCTGGCCTTGAACTCATAGACACCCACCTGCCTCTGCCTCCCAAGGGCTGGGACTAAAGGTGTGTGCCAGCACACCTGGAGGTGGTGTGTGTCTTTAATCCCTGCATGTGAGAATCAGAGGCAGGCAGGTTTCTGTGAGTTTGAGACCAGTCTGGTCTACATAGTGATGTCCAGGTCAGCCAGAGATACAGGGAGATCCTGTATCAAATTTTAAAAAATTATATAATATATATCATATATATAACATTTATACACGCGTGGGGGGGGGCTGTAGTGCGACTCAGTGGTAAGCACCCACCTAACATGTTTATACGTGTGTGTGTGTGTGTGTGTGTGTGTGTGTGTGTCTTGGGGCTGGAGTGCAACTCAGACGTAGAGCATCCACCTGAGGTCTAGATTTGGTTCCCAACATGGGAAGAAAAAAAAATTACTGCTTTTAAATCAAGTAATCATGCTCCTGGGGATTTCTACTTGGGAAACTTTCCAAAGAAGAAAAGGTCTATGTGGGAAGATCTTTGCTTCTGCTAGATCCATTTGTCTTGGTCTGTTCCAGCTGCTATAGCAAAATACCATAAACTGGCAGCGTAAACAATTAGCATTTATTTCTCACAGATCTGGAAGCTGGAAGTCTGAGATTTGGGTGGCAGCAAGGTCAGAACAGACGCTGGGGAAGGCTCTTCTGCGTTCCAGACGGTCACATTCTCACTGTATCCTCTCATGGTAAAGAGAAAGCGAGCTGCCTGGCCCCGTGGAACCTGCTCTTACAGGGGTGGGCCCTCACTAATCCCATTCAGAACGGCTCCAGACTCATGACCTAAATTCTTTCCGAAAGTAATTTACCTTTAAACACCATCACTTTGGAATTAGCATTTCAACATGAATTTGAGGAAGATAGAAATAGTCAGTCTTTTACAACACCAAAATCAAAAGGCTATGCACTAGGAAGAACAATGGTCTTAGAATCAGGCATCCAGGTGTGCGGGCTTGATTTTATCTGCCACTGGTGTCTGTCTCTGGCTTTGGGTAAGTGATTTGATTTTTCCGACCTGCCAGGATGGAAGAAGAGAAACGAGGAAAAGGAAGTCCTGTGGGCCAGATCATGAAGGCTCGGGATTGCTAAGCCAAGTGCTCTGGGCTCTGTGCAGTAAGCAAGAGAAACCTTACAGGTATTCGATCAGAGCTATGCATCATGAAGATGAACCTGGCAGTGGCAGGTGAGATGAATGGTGCGCAGGAGAAAGCAGAGGTGGGAGGCCACTTAGACTGCTTCTGCAGTAGTCTATGTGAGAGGCAAAGACTAATTAAATGAAACAGCTCAAATTGTGTGAGTACCTCGTGGGTGATGAGCCGTTATCATAAATCGTCAGCCTCCCCACAGCATCTGTTTTAGAGTCTGTGCTGAGCAGAAATATTACAGAATAACACCTTATATTTCTAGAGCCCTTTATAGTTCCAAAAGTGCTTTCATACGTATTATCTAATTTGATCTTCTAGGGTGTTTACAAGTTGGCATCTGTGAAGGATGGTTTCTAGGTATCGAAATTGGACCTAAGAGTTTATAATTTATTTCCAGAGTCCATCCTTCTCCTCCTCCAGCTTCCTTTTGTTTTGTCACAGGTGCCTCATGGCTCTTTATTCTATTTCACAACACACAAAAAAAAAGGCATGCTGAACACCACACCAGGCTCTTTGCTCGTGTCCCTCCAAGGTACGCAAGTGAGCTGGCTTTGTATGTGTTTGGTTTATTTAGTCATTTGTTCATCTCTCTCTGATCACAGTGGAGTTTCACATGTTCCACCGTGTGCTGTCCCTGAGATGTTCTGCACGCTTGAGCGAGAGTCCAAGAGAGGGCCTAGCCTCCTCTCCCTTCCCTCCTGCTCCAGCCCCAACCCAAGCCCGACCCCAAGTCACACAGAATGGAGTCTCCAGATGTGGGGCTAGCAGGCTCAGGGGGGCTGGAAGCCCTGGTCTCTGCAGCAATGGAAGCTTCCTAACTCAGGGCTTCTTTGGCTTCCAGAGGCGCTAATGAGCAGGGCTGAGCGGTAATTAAGACTGTGTCAGTTCCACATCATGCAGCACAGCTGCAGCCAGTGGAGAGGAGGGGAGGGAGGAGAGACAGGAAGGATGCCCTCCGCCTTCTCTTTCTGTGCTGAGCCTGCTCTCCAGGGCTCTCTGGTACAGCCAGGGATTGGTAAAGCCACAGGATGAGAAGGAAACTCAGAAGATGGCTGCCCCAGGCTGTGCCAGACAGATGTGCTACTCTAGCCCTTGTCCCAGGCAGGCAGGCTATCAAGTTTGCTCAGTGTGTGGAGAGGAGAGGCCTGCTCCAAAACCTGCCTGAGACCGGATGGGATATGGGCTGAAGCTCTGACCTGACAAGGGAAGGGCTCATGACACACACCCATTCCTCACTGCCCTGTAGGCATGCCTATCGTCTCTTGGACGTCTGAACCCCTCTCTGGCTCACACCTCAAACCCGTGGGTCTCTCCAGTGAGGGCGAACGGAATGGAATGCAGGAACATTCAGCGGGTGACACGCAGCAGAGTTCTGGGGATCCGCAGGTCCACTCTATCCACTCTGCCACTCTGGAGAACACTCACTCTAGCAGCGAGCACCATGTGAAAACAGCCAGGACTGATAGAGTAACAAGGACACGTTCCAGGGGTCACAGAGTTGCTAAGGCAACTTAATGGTGGCACTGAGTTGCAACTTGAAGAAAGATTTACCAGAAAAGATGAACAAAGGCACGGAAGGGGAAAGAGAAGGCAGTCTGTCCAAGCAGCCAGCACACATGACAGGTTTGGCTGGAGCACGCACAGAGAGAGAAGGGGTAGACACCAGAGATCAGGGCCTGACAGGAACAATGGGATGATCCCCATTTTCTGCCTTCCCCATCAGGTGCCCAGCAGATGCTCCTCAACTTTATCATTGTATTCTCTGAGGAGTTTTCCTGGCCCAGGGCACTGAGCTAGAGGGAGGGATCAGAGATGAGTGAAAGGCCTGATAGAAAAGGCAACATCAGAGGAAGGACGTTGGATAGAACGGAGGACAGAACTGAGTATTGGGCTCAAGTTCACTTCTGAAGGAAAGCAAGCACATTAGGGGAGATGCGTGGCTAGTACATGTGTCTTGAAGCCTGGACGCTGCCAGGGGGAGGGGGGCATCAGAGAGCCAACCGTCTCACATCTTCTCACAGCTCCAGAGAACACAAAGGTTTCCAGAGCCCAGGAAAGAGGATTCAGCAATAGTTCCAAAAGAGCAGAACTGGGGGATCATTACCAACTCCCAGAAATCCATGGCCCAGAACCTGCGAGTCAGAGGAAGAAAGGCTAAAGTCTCAAGAATCTTCAGTAATTCCAAGACCATCTTCAAATCTATGCAATCTGCTCTTAAGATTGCTTTCTTGAAGGATGCTGTCTTTGGGCCACAGGATCTGCCGTTCCCCTTTCTGTGGATGATTCCCTGCCTGTGAATGGCAAGAAGGCAGTTCTCTAGTGGAATTTTTCTATTGCTTCCATGTATAAAAGAAAGCCTTGTTGGCGTGTTATCTACTGTTGGCTGGTGACTGCCCACTTTATATCTTTCCTGAATGTAGATTTTTCAATAAGTCACCAGAACTCTTCCATTCTGAGTCTGTGCTCTTGTTTTCCATAGCGGCATGTTTTAGAGTCTGAGATCTCTCGCGTGGATGCAGTTTAGCGATCCGGATCTCTAGGACAGCTTGTTCCCCATGGAGCTCACCTCAAGGTGCCCTGTACCCTTTGCCCCTCCCCTCTTCAGGGGCTGTGGGGCATTTGGGTCCCTCTTTATGGTGCCTAAATGTCTGTCCCAGTACAAGAGAGAGGTGAGAAGGTATTGGGGAGGGTCTAGGAATCCAAGCCCCCTTCACACTCAGCATACAACCAGTCAGCTTCCAGTCCGGTGTCCTGATCAAAGAAGTAGACATTGGTCCTTCTCTCTCAACCTAGCAAGCATGAGAAGCAGCTAGGAAAGCTGTCAGACTCAGAACTAGGGGAAGCTGGAAGGTCCGAATGCCTTTTCTTTCGAGACTCTTTGGACTTTTTGCATTTATAAAAAAGAATTATTTAGTTCTCTTAATTTTAGCATATTTTCCTTAGAGCAATAAAGCCTTTTAAAATATGGAAAAAGTGACATGATCTGAAGGAGTCTTGGGGTGTCTGTGTGTGCAGAACTGACCTTCAATATCCACTCACCAGCGCCAGAGTCTGAGGAGGTGCAAGCTGAGCCTCCAGGAATGATGGCTGTGCCCTCCACAGGTCAGTTCACAGCAGGAGTCTGTTGGTCCTGCTCCTCTTCCCATGGTTTCCCTAGGTGGCTGTAGCAAAACCTTTGCTTCACTTTGCACTCCAGTCAGCTGTCCCAGTTCTCAGTCCCTCCCTCCCCGCACCCACCCAGAAGCCCTGAGGGCTGGGCCTTGTTGGTTTTTTTTTTTTTTTCTTTCTCTAGCTAGCTCCGGCTCAAACCTGACACCCACATAAAGGTCAAGCCCACGTGGTTGCACACGTCCGCGGCCTGGCCCGCCCTGGCTGTTACCATGACGACTGCTGGCCTGGAAATGTCCTTAGCCACCTCTACCAGCACATTGGGTGACTGTCCCGGCCTCCATTCTCAGAAAAGCCCCCTCACCCGAAGCTCTGGAGTTTCAGGACATTTGGGAATACAGATAAACAGAGAAGAAAACAAATCCAGTCAAAGACCTACTCACTGGCAGAGTGGAAGAGAGATGAATTTACTTAGAGGCCCAGAGAATATAAAGCTGCAAGAAAGTGAGAGCTCAGCCACGCAGGACTCGGGGCTGAATAAAGCAAAAGCTATCTAAGATGAAACAAGACAGAGAAACAAAGGGAGGCCCCGGGAACTCAGCGACAAGCCCAGACCTAAGAAAGAACCGGGGAGAGCACCGTGAGGTGAGGGAGGAAGTGGGCAAGGGAGGTGCGTGGGAACACACACACACACACACACACACACACACACACACACGCACACGCACATGCACACGCACACTCAAGCAGACACCCACTCACCTCCCTGCCCTAGGGAAGCCCTTGCTTCCTACTAACCACACTGTCAGGCTCCCTTTTCCCAGAGGGTGAAGTAAACATCAGAGCTCTGAGCAAGAATGGTTGTAAACAGGCTGGATAGCTCAGTGGTTAAGAGCACTGGCTGCTCTTCCAGAGAATCAGAGTTCGGTTTCCAGCACCCACACGGCAGCAAAGGACACGCCATAATTCCTGTTCCAGGGGATCTGAGGCCCTCTTCTGGCCTCTGGGAGCACTGCATGTATACTCATATGGAAGCACTGCATGTATACTCATATGGAAGGAAAACACTCATAAATTTAAAAAAATATTTCAAGAAAGAATGACTACAAAAAAGCAAATAAACCAAGCATGGTGGCGCACGCCTTTAATTCCAGCACTCGGGAGGCAGAGGCAGGTAGATCTCTGTGAGTTCAAGGCCAGCCTGGTCTACAGAGTTAGTTCCAGACCAGCTGGGGCTACAGGGAAACCCTGTCTCAAAAAAAAAAAAAAAAAAAAAAAAAAAAAAAAACCCAAAAAACTGAGTAGTAAATAAATGTGCTTTAATTTATATAGTACCCCATGGTATCAGCCCCAATCTTTGAGCTTTCTTTCAGTTCAAGCAACAGTCTAATACCCAGTTCTACTATGATCCCAGTGGTTCTCAACTCAAAGTCTGTTTTGCTCTCCAGAGTATATTTAGCAGTACCTGGAGGTCCTTGAGGTTGTCATGACTGCGACAGGTCCCGTTGGCATTTATTTGATCTCAGAGGCCAAAGATACTATGCAAACAGCCTCCAGTACAAAGGGCCGCACTCCATACCAAAGAATTCTCCAAACCCAAATGTTGGCTGTGCAGAGGTTGAGAAAGTTGTTCAGTCTCTTGTTGAATTCTGTCTCCTCTTTCCTGTCATGGGAATGGTGCCTTGGTCTACTCCCTGGAAGAATTTGTATTAACAGCTCATTTTTCACTCTTCTAGTTGTCTTTGTGAGTTTAGTTAAGTGGTTGTCAATCTGGATTCTACATTGTTCACTTGGAGAACAGAAGGCGGGGCCATAGCTGTGGAGTCTGACTTGGGTTGTGTTCATCTGGGAATGCGTCCAAGCTGATGTATTTATATATAGATATAAAACAATTATTTATATGTGTGCATCTGTGTGTGTCAGTGTCTCCAGAGGCCAGAGGAGGGCATTAGATCCTTTAGAGCTGGAGTTACACAGAATTTGTGAGCTTCCCATTATGAGTACTAGGATCTGAACTCCAATCCTCATGATTGAGCAGCAAGTGCTCTTAATCACTGAACCATTTCTTAAGCCCCAATTTTTTTTGCTGGGATTAAAGGTGTGCACTACCATGTCTGACTTTCAGCCCCAATTATATGTATATTCTAAAACTTTTTTTCACTAGGGAGGAAGATCTCTGTGAGTTCAAGGATAGCTGGGGCTACAGGGAGACCCTGTCTCAAAAAAAAAAAAAAAAAGAATTTAACAATCTGGGCATTATGGTACATATAAAAATCCCATGACTCAGGAGGCCTAAGCACGAGGAGTGTAGGTTCAAGGTCAACCTGGGTTATCTATAGAGGCCCTGTCTCAAAAAAGAGAGAGAAAGAAAGAAAAGGAAAGAAATTGGTGGAAATAATAGCACATAAAAAAGTAGTAACTTTTAGGGCATTTCATTAAAGAATTGAGGGCAAGGCTGGAGGTGGAGAGCACACTATAGATCCCGGAAGCTTCCTCCCAGGAGCAGCAGCTGCTGAGGAACTGCCGTTGACATCTCCTGGGAGGAGCCTCTAATGAGAGGCCGTGGCCCGAGGCAAGGCAGTGCAGAGACTGAGGCACCAGATGCAATGTGGACATAACTTATAAACTAAACTACAATAAAATCATAACACATACAAAACTCCAAGTGATTCACTTTTTTCAATCTTATGTCTGCATTGTTAAGGTATTCTCCCATGAGTGCAGTGCCCACAGAGGCAGGAAGAGGGCCATATCAGATCCCCTGGAACTGCAGGCGGTTTTGTTTTTTGTTTTTTTTTAATTTTACTTATTTTTGTTCTGTGTATGAATTGTACTGTCTGCATGCAGTCTGCACACCCGTGTCGTGCATGCGCGGAGGTCCGAAGAGAGCGGGTCTCTCGGATCCCTGGCACTGCAGTTCTCCTGGAATTGGATTTCCGAGGGTTCTCGGCCACCATTGTGGGTGTTGGGGATTCGAAACCTGAGTCTCGCAAGAGCATGTCGGCGCCTCTTAACACTAGGCATCTTCAACCACGGAACTGGAGTTTGACACAGTCATTAGCACCATTGTGGTGTGGAATGAACCCTTGCGGCCTCTGCAGGAGCAGCCAGTGCTCCTAAACCTACTGAGCCATCTCTCCAGCCCTGTATGCTTGTACTTTTCTAGCACATCATTTCAGATGAGCTGGTTTTCAAGGGTTTAGTAGCCATATATCTTGTGGCTATTACTTGAAAAAGCGTTTTTAAATTTATTTTTGTATAAAAAACCCATAAAAAGTACAGAAAAATCTTTATGTGTTTGAGTATTTTGCATGCATATATGGAAGTACACATTTGTTGTGCCGGCCTGTAGAGGCCCGAAAAGGGCATCAGCTCTCCTGGAACTGAAGACATGGACAGTTCTCAGCTGCCACAAAGGTGCTGGAAACTTAACTCAGATTCTCTGCAAGAAAAGCCAGTGCCCTTAACTGCTGAGTCAGCTCTCTAGCCAACAAATCTGATTCTTTGACGTGTTTCAACATTAATATTTATAACATTTAAGCACCTAGTTTTCCATAGTGAGGCTCTGTCTAAAAAAAAACAAAACAAACAAACAAAAATAAATCACTTCCTATTTTATTGATACCATTATCCCCAGCACATAGAATAGATACTTGAATATTTGCTGAACTAAAGTATACTTGGCTATAATAACTCAGAGTTGTGTTTGGCTGGACCTGCTCTGTTTTGTTCAGTTTAGGGGGAAAAACAAAAAAAGTGTTTTCTCACGTTTAAGAGGCAATGGCAAGATCTGGTTGTGCACCAGGGGGTCTGCAAGCTTTTTAAGAAGTTAATTCGCTGCTGACATTTTGTTATCCGAGAACTGAAAGTTAATGTCAAAGCTTGGCATGTCCAACCGGAAGGCCTGATGATTCCAGTGGTTGCATTTAATTTTATTTAAAACGACAGTTAGTGAGCCCGGCGGGGTGGCGCACGCCTTTAATCCTAGCACTTGGGAGGCAGAGGCAGGTGGATCTTTGTGAGTTCAAGGCCAGGCTGGTCTACAGAGTGAGTTCCAGGTCAGCTGGGGCTACAGGGAGACCCTGTCTCGAAAAGACCAAAAAAAAATAAATAAATAAAATACTCCAACAACAGAAAAACCTGCATCAAAGAACTAACTGAAAGAGTGAATCTGATGGGGTGGGGGTATTGGGAGGGGGATACAGGTCTAGATTCGATTTGTAACATAATCTTGTACCAAAAAAAAATAAAAAAAACAAAAAATAAAAATAAACACTTAAAAAAAAGATGGGTCAGTGAGTAAAAGAGAACCTGACAATCCGAGTTCAATTCCTAAAACCCTTGGTAGAAGGAGAGAACTGACTCCCCAAAGTCCTCACACACACATATATATACACATACACACACAAATATAATAATAATAATAATAATAATAATAAGTAAAACAACATTTTAAAAATTATGCTCATTTCTGAGCTATGCAAGAGAGGTCCACACAACAGTGTTGTTCTTGATTCCCTTCATAACTTAAAATTTTGTATTATATTTTTTATTTACATTTATTTATTCATCCATTCATTTATTCATTCATTCATGGGGGAGTTGCCACAGCACATACGGAGGTCAGCGAACAACTTTCAGGAGTCAGTTCTTTCCTTCCACCAAAGGTTCCAGGGATCAAGCTCAGACTGTTGGGCTTGGTGGTAAGTGCCTTTAACCACTGAGCCATCTTATCAGCCCTCCCATCATAACTCACATTGTCCGGCATGATGTCTTGCTCTTTAGTCTCAAAACAAAACAGAACAAAAAACAACAACAACAAAAAACAAAACTCATAACTTGCGTTGAAACTTTCACACAATCTCCAGAAGCTTTGATGTCTCACAAGTGAAAAAGAACTTCAACACACCTTGCATCAGAAACTCACTAGGTGGCAACAACCTTGATTTCCATATGGAACAAATCTACAAAAGACAAGGTGGAGGATCTGCATCATAAATCTGAAAAGAGGGGCTGGAGAGATGGCTCAGAGGTTAAGAGTGCCAACTGCTCTTGCAGAGGACCCGGGTTCAATTCCCAGCACCCATATGGTGGCTAAGAACCATCTTTAACTCCAGTTCCAGGGAAATCTGACACCCTCTTCTGACCTCCACGGCATTGCACAACATGGGTGCACCAACCTACATGCAGACAGTACATTCATACACATAAAAAATAATAACTAAATAAATAAATAAATAAATAAGCCAGGCATGGTGGCACACGCCTTTAATCCTAGCACTCAGGAGGCAGAGGCAGGCGGATCTCTGTGAGTTCAGGGCCAGCCTGGTCTACAGAGTGAGTTCCAGGACAGCTGGGGCAACAGGGAGACCCTGTCTCAAAAAGACCAATAAATAAATAAATAAATCTGAAGAGGACCAGCTGATGCCGGTGTCGTCTGCTCTAGGAGTACTGGCCAGCAGGCTGAGATGGCTTGCTGCTGCCACTGGAACCACTCTTACTGCTGGCCACTTCAGTCCTGGGACATCACTAAGCCAGTCTAGGCAACCTTCCAGGAACCATGTCCAAGATCAGTGACAGCTGATCCCAGGGCTGGCCACTTAGCCTCTCAAGGAAGCATCTTCCATCAGCCTGCTGCCGCTGCTCTGTGTAACGCACTTCTCTGAGCAGCGTGGACATTCTCATTCTGTACAATAACGAGGGGGCTCACCCAGTGGGTCTGGTGTGGTGGATGCTGGTTTGAGAAGTTCTTTTTGTTTCACATATATGTGTATATGATGTGTGCATGTGTGTTTGCCTTTGTGTGTATGGGAGTGTGGACATGTGGAGTGTGTGTGGAGTGTGTGCAGTGTGCATGCAAGTGGAGGCCGAAGGTTGACATCAGGCTCCTCCTCTATCACTATATACTGAGGCAGAGTCTCTCACTTGAACCCAGAACTCACTGATGCAGCTAGTATAGTTAGCCAGCCTGCTCCATGAAATTCCTATCCCTACCTCTGAAGGGCTGGGATCATAGGTTGGCTGCCACACCCACCTGGCATTTATGTGAGTTCTAACACAGCAAGCACTTTACCCACTAAGCCATCTCCTCCTGGTCCTGGAGGTTCTGCTCATGTGAGCCACCATCTCCTGTGAGCACCCAGGGGTGGCCATGTCTAATCTCTACTTCTACAGAGATCCTGAAGGGACTGAGAAGCCACAGCTGAAAAGGCTGCTTGTGACGGAGGAAGAATTTTAGAGCATGGGCCGTGCTGGCTGTTGAGCTCACTGCTGCTTGGCCTGAGGTGGCAGACTCGTCCAAAGGCCTTCAGAGACCCTCTGTGCCTGTCCAGCAGGTCCCCACTGAAGACTGGGCACTGAACACTGGCCAGCAGCTCCTGTTGCTCAGGCCGTTGAATGCATAGGAACCACTGCTGAATCATCTGGAAAAAATGAAAAATAATAAAAAATTTAGAAAGTAGGGTCACCTTGATGGCTCAGTGTGTAAAGGCACCTGCCGGGTAAACCTGGCATCCTGAGCTCAATCCCTGGATCTTATGGTAGAAGAAGAAAACCAGCTCCTGAAGCTTTCCTCTGACTTTCCCACATGTCCATGTATGTTCATGCCTGCACACATGTATGTGTGTAGCTCAGTAGTATAGTGCTTCCTTAGCATCCAGGAAGACTTCAATTCCAAGTACTGAGGTGGGTAAAAAAAATAAAAATTAGGTAGTAGTGACTATGAATGTCAGAGTTGAGGATGTTCCTGGAGGCGACTGATGTAGGAAAGAAGAGACAGCGGGGCAGATCCCATTCTGCACTGGAAGGTGGGGAAAGGACTGTGGGGGGTAGTGATGCCCATATCCCTCCAGCCCACCTGTGTCCAACTGTACCATAGTCTATAGCTTTGGAGGGCAGGTCTGGTGCTATCTCACAGCTCCCTACCTCCTTTCTTCTTAAAGACAGGGTCTATTTAGCCCAGGCTAGTCTCAAACTCACTACATCATAACCAAGAATGACTCCCAACTTCTCATCTCCTGCCTCTACTTCCCATATGCTAAGATTACAGTATACTCTTGGTTTATGAAGAACTGGAGATTGGACCCAAGGCTTAGTGAATGCTAGACAAGCACTCTACATCTCTAGCCCCTTCTTGCCTCTTTTTTTCTCTACTTGAGGATTGTTTTACCATCTCCTGGAAATAACAGGGTCTTAGCACCCCCAAAGAGAAAGCCTTGACCAATAACAAGTAGGCTTCAGTGAGCACTCTTAATCACTGAGCCATCTCTCTAGCCTTATGAGACCATCTCTTGTTTTGTTTTGGTTTGTTTTGTTTGTTTGAGACAGGGTCTCCCTGTAGCCTCAGCAGGCTTGGAACTTATTATGTAGAACAGGCTGGCCTCCATGATCCACCTGCTTTTGCTTCCTGAGTGCTGGGATTAAAGGCACACTCCACCAAGCCCAGGCAAGACCAATTTTTTTGGCGGGGGGTGGAGGGGATTGTATGGAACAAAGATGTACCTGAGAGATGACTGGATGATTGACTTCAGAATTTTTAGAGGAGTCTTGGGTAGAAAACTGAGACCTTGAAGTACAAAAGACAAACTAGGACCAGTTGGGAGAAAGTTCCAGGAAGATGGATTACTACTCAGTATTAAGGAGAACTTTGTAGGGCTGAAGAGAAGGCTCAGCGGTTAAGAGCACTGACCGCTCTTTCAGAGGACCTGGGTTTTTTTGATTCCTAGAACTGTAACTTTTTTGGTAGCTACTTAACACTGCTGACTCAGTTGAACTATTAAGATACCAAGTATCTGTTGTTTTGACTGTCTCAGTATCCCTTTTCTGTTTCTTCTGGTAACAGCAACTCTCCTCCACTTCTTCTGATATTCGTCTGGTGGCATTGGTAACTCCCCTACCTAGATCTTCCCTGGGTTGTAATCATTGCTGCAGTGATAACCATTTAATCCAAGTCAATTAGAGCCCTTCCCTGAGAGCCACTATATGGAGTTGGAAAGCACACTCTTTTTCCTCTCTAGTTTCTGTGTGCTCATTTCTTTTTTGCAATGGTGGTCTTGTTACATAGCCAAACTGGCATGGAACTTACATATGTAGCTGAGACTGGCCTTGAAGACAAGATCCTCTTGTCTCATCCTCTTTTTTTTTTAATTTAATTTATTTTATTTATTTATTTATTTATTTATTTATTTATTTATTTATTTATGTGTATGAATGTATTGTCTGCATGTAGGTCTGTGCACCCGTGTCGTGCAATGCCGAGGAGGTCAGAAGAGGGCGTCGGATTCTCCTGGAACTGGAGTTCTCCTGGAATTGGAGTTACAGACGGTTCTCAGCCACCATGTGGGTGCTGGGGATCAAACCCGGGTCCTCTGCAAGAGTGGTCGGCGCTCTTAACCGCTAGGCCATCTCTCCAGCCCCTGTCTCATCCTCTTGAATGCTCCTCCAGAAATATTAAACTAGGATGATGGGAACCCAGGGCACCCTGTGCAACATGAAAAAGAGAAGAGCCAGGCCGGGCATGGTGGTGCACGCCTTTAATCCTAGCACTTGGGAGGCAGAGGCAGGCGGAATCTTTGTGAGTTCAAGGCCAGCCTGGTCTCAGAGTGCGAGTTCCAGAGACACGCTGGGCATACAGGGTAGAGAGACCGTCTCAAAAGGACAAAAAAAAAAAAAAAAAAAAAAGAGAAGAGCCAATAGTCAAAAGAGGAGAACGAAGGCGCTGTTAGACTCCTTGGATCCTAACCAGCCTGGGGCCATTGCCACCTTTGTCCCTTACAACCAATGTCCCTTAGGTTAGATAAAACCTGGCTTTTGTCACAGAACAAATGAATTAATACACAGTTCTCATTAGGCATGGTAGCTCACACCTGTAATTCTAGTATTCAGTATGCTGAAGCTAGAGGATGTTAAGTTCTAGACCAGCCTGGGCTGTGGTGCAAGACCTTGTCTCAAACTAACAAAAAACTACACAGCTTTTCTTTGATCTATTCTTGTATAAAGGTTTGGTCCTAAACCGGTCGTGGTGGTGCACGCCTTTAATCCTAGCACTTGGGAGGCATAGGCAGGCAGATCTTTGTGAGTTCAAGGCCAGCCTGGTCTACAGAGTGAGTTCCAGGACAGCTGGAGCTACAGGGAGACCCTGTCTTAAAAAGACCAAAAAAAAAAAAAGTTTTGGTCCTAAAAAAAAAAAACCTTCCTAAATGGAAGGTTTCACATTTCTATCTATTCGTTTTCACACTTTATCCCATCACCCAGTCTGCAGAAAAATGTTTTAATTCTGATTTTAACCAGTCCTGTGACTTTTTATAAGGATGTTTTCTACTCACTCATCGAAATCATTCATATCAATGTTGAGCAAAAGAAGGGAAGGCAAGAAGAAAGGAAGAAAAAGAAAGAAAGAAAGAAAGAAAGAAAGAAAGAGAGAGAGAGAGAGAGAGAGAGAGAAAGAAAGAAAGAAAGAAAGAAAGAAAGAAAGAAAGAAAGAAAGAAAGAAAGAAAGAAAGAAAGAAAGAAAGAAGGCTTGCTTTGGTGGCTCTGGCTTGTAATCCCAGCACTTGATAGGCTGAGGCAGGAGGATTGCTGAGTTTGAGGCCAGCCTAGGTTATACAGTGAGTTTCAGGTCACCCTGAGCTACAGAGTGAGATATTGCTTCAGAAAAGAAAAGAGGAAAGAGAGGAGAGAAAAGAGCAAACCCCTGGTGGCTCAGGGGTTCAGAGCATGTGCTCTTATAGTGGACCTGAGTTTGGTTCCAGAACCCACACCTGGTAGCTCGCAACTACCTGTAACTCCAGCTCCAGAGGTTCTGATGCCCTCTTCTGAGCCCCAAATTCAATCCCTCTTCCCTGTGCTTGTGCACACACACACACACACACACACACACACACACACAAATAAAATAACTTAAAAAGTAAAATAAAATAACTTTTTTTTAAAAGAAAGAAATTAGCTGCATGTCAGTTTGTTAACATGCATGAATATGTTGGAATTTTTTATCTTGTCCATCTCCTCTACTGTGCCGTTTTCCAGCCTATATCCTTTCTCTTTCCACATCCTGTGGCTCTGTCAGGTACCATGGTGCACCTTGCATCTTGGCATTCTGCTGAACCACCAGGTGACCCCAAGACAAACATCTGTGTACCATGCTTCACTCCTGCCCCTCTCTCTTCCTCCACAAAGTCACCAAGTCTGCACAAGTTTCCCACAAATACTTCTCAGAGCCACTTGTCCCCAGCTCCCCGCCACACCCTGTTCATGAAGCCATCATCAAATCTCTTCTGCCTTGTTCTTTTCCACCTGCTGGCAGTGACATCATATATGTATTAGACTGCTAACTGTCCTAGGAGCAGCTTGTGGAACCTTTGTTTGGCTTTTCTCTACCCATCCCAAATCCATTTTCTCTTTGTGTTTCAGTTCAAATGGTTTTTAATTTACCTGGGTTTACGTTCACTGGCTCTTTCCTTGGCTGTGCCTGAGGAAAATTTCATCTCTGCTATCGTGCTTTTTATTTGTAGCGTTTCCATACGACTTCCTTACACTACCCGGGTCTCTGCGGGATTCTCCGTCTGCTCGTGTAGTTTGCGCACCTTTTTCCACTAACCCTTTTAACAAATTAATCACAATTATTTTAAAGTCCCTGTTCAGCATCTGTGTCATCTTTGAGTCTGAATCTATTGACTTGTCTTTTAACAATGGAGTGGAATGAAGTTTTTGTTTGTTTGTCTTTGTGTATTGCGGACCCAGGATATCCCCTGTTTTATTTAAGATAGGTAGCTTCATGTGGCCTGAACTTTGAGATGTAGATCAGGCTGGCCTCAGTCTCACAGAGATCTGCCTGCCTCTGCCTCCCCAGAGGTGCCTGCAGCATCACGCCTGCCTTGCTTTTGTTTTATTACTGGAAGCCCAAGGAATGTGAAACAGCAGAAACTGAGGTCAATAGTAAATGGTATTTAAGCCTCTGCCCTCAGCTGGTGGGTGGGGGGGTTAAATCAATCTAATTGCAAGTCTGGCAGACTTTGGATGTCTGTCTCATCCACGCCCTCTGGCTTGCGGCGGAGAGTGGGCGGGGTCTCAGGACTTCTCTGCATTCCTGCTCTACCCTTAGCTTTTCAGCTTGCTGACCCTCTAGTGGCCGAAATCTGTTGTTGCTTGTCATTTGGTGCTGGGCTCCTGGGCTCCTGGGAGAGCAGGGGGGAGTTTAGTTCCGTGCTGCCCTAGCTTACCTTCAGTCTTAACAATTTTTCTCGTGTGTGTGTGTGTGTGTGTGTGTGTGTGTGTGTGTGTGTGTGTGTGTGTGATGCTCACATGTTACAGCACACATGTAGAGGTCAGAGGACAACTTGTGGGAGTCAGCTCTCTCCCTCCTGAACTCAGAACTCAGGTTGTCAGGTTTAGTGGCAAGCCTCTTTACCCACGGAGTCATCTACTGCCCTCGGCTTCAGACTTAAGCAGATCCTATGCTACTGAGCTTCAAGAGTTGGGATTCTCAGTTCCTGCTCCTCTTCCCCATGGCAACCAGACTACCTTAAACCTATGGCTGCGGCTGTAGGTGGACTAGACCTTCTTGCCCTGGCCCAGCAGAGCATATCCTTGACTCCTCATCCTACACTTTTCTGCTCCTGTCCCTGGGGCACAGCATTTTTTTTTTTTTTTCAGCCACTGCTCTTTCTTTTTCCTTCTTTCTTTGTCCCGGTCCTCCTCGTTCGTTCTTTAGGCGGGGTCTAAGAACTGAAACTCATTCTGTACTCCTGGGTGGCCTCAAACTCTGCACCCCAGTCTCCAGAGTGCTGGAGCTTAGCCATGAGCCACCACAGACACACAGCTCATTAGTTGTTTTGTTTTTCTCGTCATTTTGTTTTGTTTTGTTTCTACTATCCCCCCAGAAGCAATGGGTTTTTATCCCTGTTAGGAAGAGCAAAGGGGTCTGCAGACCAGAGCAGATGGGTCTTGCTTTTACTCCTCCTCCCGAAGCCTCTTCCCCGGTGATTTAAGGTTTTAGCTGACAGAAGCCCATTGCAAAAGTCACTGAGGATCTGTACTCCCCCTGCAGCCACAGCCTGGACAGTTCCTGTGGGCCGTGGCCCCTACGAGAAATGCTCTCCCCTGCCTCCTGCTTTCTCTCAGCAGCTCCTGGAGAGGCAGCAGAAACAAGGCTGCTTGAGTGCAGACTTCCTGTGTCTGGAACAGAGTTGCAATTTTTTTTCTTGAGCTGCTAGGCAAGTGTTCTACGGAGGAAGTCCAGCTCAGCCCTGTCCTCTGCCTGGTCCCCAGCTACGTGGACACCTGCAGCTACATTTCCATTACCATTTTTAAAGGTTTTTTTTTATTTTTAATTATCCGTGCACCTGTATGTGGGTGTTAACAGAGGTCAGAAGTGTCTGGAGCTAGAGTTACTGGTGGTTGTGAACCACCCAGTGTGAGTACTGGTAACTGAACCTGGGTCCCCTAGAAAAGCAGCAAACACTGAGCCATATCCCCAGCCTTTTTTTTTTGGTCTTTTTCAGACTGGGTCTCTGTGTACCCCCAGCTGGCCTGGAACTCACTCTGTAGACCAGGCTGGCCTTGAACTCACAGAGATCCGCCTGAGTGCTGGGATTAAAGGCATGCGCCATGCCTGGCCAAAATAGATTTTTTTAAAAAATTGAAAAGAAAACCTATGATTCCATAGACTACCTGGCTATTTCTCATTGTTAGGGTGTACAAGGTATTTTTCTTACAGCATTCTACAACCTAAATGAAAATAAGTCTTTAAGCTGGGGCTGGAGAGATGGATCCATTGTTAAGAACACTGGCTGCTGGGGCTGGAGAGATGGCCTAGCGGTTAAGAGCACCTGCCGACTGCTCTTACAGAGAACCAGGGTTGGATCCCCAGCACCCACATGGTGGCTGAGAACCGTCTTAACTCCAGTTCCAGGGGAATCCGACACCCTCTTCTGACCCCCACGGCATTGCATGACATGGATACACAAACCTACATGCAGACAGTACATTCATACACATACAAAAATAAATTAAAAAAAAATTTTTTAATCTAAAAAAAAAAAAAAAGAACATTGGCTGCTCTTGCAGAGGACCTGGGTTCATTTCTCAGTGGTGGAGTGACTAACGACTGTTTGTAATTCCAGTTCCAGAGGATCCACACCCTCTTCTGTCCTCTGCAAGCATTTCATGACATACATGCAGGCAAAACACTCATAAACTTAAAAATAAATGTAAAAATTTTTAATTTTTAAAAACTGCAATTGTTGCACTTGGGAGGCAGAGGCAGGTGGATCTTTGTGAGTTCAAGGCCAGCCTGGTCTACAGAGTGAGTTCCAGGACAGCTGGGGCTACAGGGAGACCCTGTCTCGAAAAGACCAAAAAAAAAAAAAATGCAATTGTAGCTGGGCATGGTGGTGCACGCCTTTAATCCCAGAACTCGGGAGGCAGAGGCAGGCAGATCTCTGAGTTCAAGGCCAACCTGGTTTACAGAGCGAGTTCCACACCAGCTGAGACTAAAGGGAGACCCTGTCTCAAAAACAAAACAAAACAAAACAAAAAACCTGCAATTGTGCCAGGCATGGTAGCATACACCTTTAGTCCCAGCACTCTGGAGACTGAGGCAGGTGGATCTTTGAGAGTTCCAGACTAGCCTGGTCTACGTAGAGTTCCGGATCAGCTAGGGATATATAGTAAGACTCTGTCTCAAAGAAAATAAAACAAACAAACAAAAAGCAGTGCAACTCTTTCATGATTAGACTCCTGTTTCCAATTTTGCTTCTGTCCACAGTATAGTCAAATTCTAACCCTTTATAGTAATCAGTTGTCTATTGCTGAGGAACAAATTTAACCCAAACTTAGAGATTTAAGCCATAACATCTTGTTTTTCTCATAAATCTGCAGGGTTTTACAGAGACCATGGGTCTCTTTACTCCACCTGATGTTAGGTACATCAGAATAAAGGCTGAGGTACAAAGAATTTGACTGAAGAAAAGGGAGAGGGTAAGAGAGAGGGTGAGGAAAGAGTAGGAGGGAGAGGAGAAAGGGTAGGAGGCAGAAATGGGGGGGGGAAGAGAGAGAGAGAGAGAACAGATGGAAACTTTTATAACTTAGCCCCAGAAATTACAGTTTGTCCTGTACTCTATTAGCAAGGCAGACATAGGTCTGCCAGGTTCAATGGGAGGGAATATTGACCCAGCTTCTCAGTGGAGCAGTGTCCACATCCTTCTGTAACATGAACATGTGGGATGTGATATAATGAATCATTGGAAAATACAATCTTTCATTCAGGATGCTATTTGCTGTGTAACAGGGGGGAAAAAAAACTTAAGTTAGAAAATACAAAGAAAACTCATGAGCCCTCTCCTTGTATTATTTCATATAGACATCGCTGCCAGTGTGAATAACTGGCATACCCCTCATCAGTGTTCATAGTAGCATAAACCGTCTTTCTAGACAGATGCAAATCTTATCTTCTCACCGCCCCTCTTAACTGGGAACCCACTGGTTCCCAGTTCCCGAATCATAAATTCCTGGCTCCTTACTGTGGTCAGGAAGGCCTTCCCACGTGGCCTTGCTTGTTAACCTCTTTCCTCTTTCCTCCTTTGTTCTTTAGGCTCCAGCTCCACTGAACTACTTTCTCAAGATCCTTCAAACTCCCTTTTGCCTTAGGCCTCTGTATGTACATGCTGGTTTCTTTTTCTGGGGCTTTTCTTGGCTCCTGTCCTCTTAACCCTTTCTTTCCTCTCACACCTACTGGTTTTTCTGGACTAGCCTCCCTCCCCCGCACCTGCCACCAGATCATCTCTCCCTTGCTGGCGCTTTCAAGTCACCCTGTACTTATATTTCCCTCCTCACCAAGTGCCTGGAGCATGGCCAGGGCTCAACATCCATTGGTTACGTGAATGAATCTCTGCCTGAAATAGCCCACTGCTGGGCTCAAGTAAACAGCTCTCCCACAAACTATGATTACCATGGCAGTGTCCTGTCTTGAATCTTATAACTGAATCAGCAGAATTAACACAAGAGTGGTCAGTCTCAGATTTTCAAGACAATATTAGCAGTTTTCATAGCGCTTGGGGAGGAAAATCCAAAGAGAACCTCGGGGCACCTTCCCTTCCCTTTTCCAACAACCATCCTGCTAGGTAGGCCTGCCTGGAAGGGACACACGTTGGCAACAGCTGGTAGGATATTTGTTTATGCTGTGCCTATGTCCGGAGCCTATTTCTGGAGTAGATACTGGATGCAAGTTTGTGCCATTCCTGCACAGACCTTGCCAAGCCCTGGGTGATGACTGCATGTGCCAGAAAGAGCAACGGCAGTCACTTAGCTTATCTCCCTGGCTCCTACCCAACCTTCCCTGGGTGTACCAGGTCATTACTGCCTTACCCATGCTGGTAATTACCCTTCACTGACTCTGTGGTTTAGCAACAAAATATCACTGCATTTTCTCCAACTTTCTATCTGTTTCAATAAGACCAAGACACAAGGAAGGAAGTTAGGGGTGATAAGACTCTCTCCCAACTCATAAATTTCACTGATTTGAGGAAGTCCTCCCTGGAGTTTCTTAAGTTTTCAAGGTCAAAGGAAAAGGATCAGCATTTTGGGCCAATATTATTTTTCCTATGGTTAGTCCAATTACTGAAAGAGAACTGGGGCACAGAGAGGTCATTTGACTTAATTATGACCACACAGTAAACCACAGGACAAAGAGCACCCCAGATGCTTGGTTTCAAATTTAGTGCCACTTCAATAGCATAAGATGAATCTATATTGATAAATAGTTAGCCTTGGGAGCTAATACAGAATCTGGTTTAGGTAAATGGGCTTTCACCTTTTTTAGAGTAATCACGTAAGCTGTCACCTCTAAACCAATTAAGAAACCCTAGCTAAAGCTCACAGGGCTCCCTCTTGTGGACACTTGTCTCAGAATTAATCAAGAAGGTGACTGGAGATTAGGACCCTCCTCACACACCTAAAATGTCTGGGTTTTTTTCTTTCTTTTTTTAAGATTTCTTTTCTTTTTTGTTTCTTTCTTTCTTTTTTTTTGTGAGACAGGGTCTTCCTATAGCCCTAGCTGATCTTGAACTCACTCTGTAGACCAGGCTGGCCTTGAACTCACAGAGATCCACCTGCCTCTGCCTCCTGAGTGCTGGGATTAAAGGCATGCACTAACATGCCCTGCTTAAAGGGCGTTCTTAGCCGCCATGTGGGTGCTGGGAATCGAACCCAGGTCCTCTGCAAGAACAATCAGTGCTCTTAACTGCTAAGCCATCTCTCCAGACCCTTTTCTTTTTTTAAATTAATTTTATTTCTGTATGTGTATGAATGTACTGTCTGCATGCAAGTCTGTGCACTTGTGTCGTGCAATGCCGCGGAGGTCAGAAGAGGGTGTCGGATTCCCCTGGAACTGGAGTTCTCCTGGAATTGGAGTTTCAGACGGTTCTCAGCCACCATATGGGTGCTGGGGATCGAACCCGGGTCCTCTGTAAGAGCAATCAGTGCTCTTAACCACTAAGCTATCTCTCCAGCCCCTTCTTTTCTTTTTACATGTCTGCCTATGTGCATATGTGTCTGTGGGTGCCTGCAAGGGCCAGAAAAGGGCACGAGATCCCCTGGTGCTGAATGAATTACAGGTGATTGTTAGCCACTAGATGTGGGTGCTCGTGTCCTCTGCGAGAGCAGCAAGTACTCAATTGCTGCACCATCTCTGCAGCTACAAGATCTGGTTCTGGGGCAGAAAATGGGAAAGGGGGGCTGGAGAGATGGCCTAGCAGTTAAGAGTGCCGACCACTCTTGCAGAGGACCCAGGTTTGATCCCCAGCACCCACATGGAGGCTCCAATTCCAGGGGAATCCGACACCCTCTTCTGACCTCCGCGGCATTGCACTACACAGGTGCACAAACCTACATGCAGACAGTACATTCATACACATAAATAAATAAAAAATAAAAAGTAATAAAAAAAAAGAAAATGGGAAAAGAAAAAGCTCAAATTTTGCCTGAATTCCAGAAGCACTATTTTCTTTTCTTTTTTTTTTTAATTTTATTTATTTCTGTATGTGTATGAATGTACTGTCTGCATGCAGGTTTGTGCACCCATGTCGTGCAATGCCGCGGAGGCCAGAAGAGGGTGTCGGATTCCCCTGGAACTGGAGTTCTCCTGGAATTGGAGTTTCAGACGGTTCTCGGCCGCCATGTGGGTGCTGGGGATCGAACCCGGGTCCTCTGTAAGAGCGGTCGGCGCTCTCAACCACTAGGCCATCTCTCCAGCCCAAAGAAGAAGCACTATTTTCTAATATAAAAACCATTTTCTTACCATCCTAGGCCCAGCTGCTCTTTGGAAAGCTTTCTTGGGACTTTATCATTTTTCTTCTTTGTCATTACTAAGGAAGAATAATTTCCTTTTAACATATAGGGTGTAGATAAAAGTCTTTTATTTTAAGCCCATCCACCCGACTGAAGCCGTGAGATAGCCCTGGAGGGGTGAGGTCTGGCATGTGACCCCTAGACAGAGATGGTGGCTTAACAGCTGGGTCCAAGACCATATGTCCATCAGTGTTCAGGCTTCTAAGGTGCCTCTAAAGGCTACCTTTCATGTCAAAGATGTCCTACTAGTCAATAATGGTGGGAATAAAGCTAACACTAGTAATCGATGAAAAAAGAGGAGAAAAAAGTATACTGGAAATTCTAAAATATTTCTACCATTAAGCAAGTATATGGTATGACCTACTTGGCTCCTATCCTTTGGGTAAGGCAAATACTTGATTTAGAAATGAGCAAATGTTCTCTAAAGATTTTTATAGCCACCCTACTCATCACTAGGTATTAGAAACTGTTAGCCAGGAAGAAGCTCCACAAAGCTAAGGCCTTAGAATCCTACCCACAGAATTCCAGTTTAGACTGTCTAAGGCTTATGTTAAAAACAAGAAGCTGAGCCAGGCGTGGTGATGCATACCTTTAATCCTAGCACTTGGGAGGCAGAGGCAGGCGGATCTTTGTGAGTTCAAGGCCAGCCTGGTCTACAGAGCGAGCTCCAGGCCAGCTGGGACTAAAGGGAGACCCTGTCTGGAGAAAACAAGAAGCTGTTTACATACCTTTGTTTTTTCTCCCTCCTGTGTGGAAGCACCATACACACCACACACAGTTGTTCCGATTAGAAAAGTTTAATAAGGACAACACATCTCCATATGAACAAGAACACAATAAATGAGGAATAAAGCGTGAGCTCAGTTAGGAAAGCTGCCACAGGGAACAAGTTTGGAACTATTCAGGAGTTGTGTCAAACACTAAACCATATTTACAAGTCTAATTTGGAACCTGGTGCAAGAGAAAGTTGGGGGAGAAGCCACGAGTGAAATAAAAAAGAGATCTACACAGATATAAACACCCACATTTTCAACACCTCTTTTCTATTTTTTTTCCACACAAGGAATAAATCAAAGGAAAAGCCCATTTCCCCAGAGTCCCTCTATTTACTATGGAAAGCCCCAGGAAGGCTTGGGTTCAAGAAGGCTGACTTCACTCTTCTCGGCCCCACCCGCCCCTGACAAATTCAGCGATGGAATGCTGGGGACACAGGCGTGAAGAGCCAGAAGCAAGAAAAACTATGGCTCGCTCAACTGATACATTATGCACAAGGGCTCTAAGGCTCCAAGCACCCTCACTCCCTGTTCTTCACTAGGTCCTTGCAGATCTCTAACCAGCAGCACAGAGCTCGGTCGAGCGAGAGGCAGAGGAAAGCAATACTTTGATCCAGCAAGCACTGGGTCAGTCACTTCATCCGAGGCAGCCACACATGCCAGCTCCAAGCAAGTCCTGAGGGGCCGGCAGCTGTTTGCTTTGTGGAGTGGAAATTTGGGCTTTTTCCCCCCCTGGATTTCTTCTTGCTGCCCCTGCCGCCAAGCTCTCCACTGTTCCCTCTGGACCCCAGACAGCTGCCTGGCGTATGTGTGTGTGTAATTTATTGTTCTGCTGCTGGCTTGTCCCCGGCCTCCAGCTTCTCAGCCTGTGACTCTGGAGGGATGAGAAACTGGACCTCCTCTGTACTGACGGCTACTTTATCTGGCTGGAGCCACCTCTTGAAATGTTCCAAGGTACTACAAAAGAACAGGAGAAAGGAATGGCTGGATCAGACCTCTGCTGATTAATTACTTAACCATTAGCTCAGTTACTCAAACACTGCCTTCCCGCCCACCACCAATTTCTTCCTACAATTGTTTTTTCTCTGCTACCGCAGGAGAACAGTACTACTCCTCTGACAGCTGTGCATCCTGGCAGCTCTCAGGCATAATTTACCCCCTAGCGGGCACTTTGACTATAAGCAGCACCAGGCCCTCTTCAAATGCAGGGCCTCCGAAGGCTCAATGAGACTAGCTGAAGAGCTTATGCCTCAGTCTTATCTTTTTTTCACTCAAAACTGAAGAGGAGAGAAACTGTCAAGGGGATAAGACACTCAAATAAGTACCAAATTATTAGTGAGGCAGAAACCTGAGCATCTTCAAGGCTTTTATACCTGAGGCAGTCTGAGGCTCAAGTACACATACAGAGCTTATTTGTAAAAAGTGTAATTTTGTGTGCGTGGGAGGGGTTAAATCCTGAAAGACAGAAACATCTGAGTACTCAATGTTCCCACCAAGAAATGGCCACTATGTCCAGAGGCTCTTTTCATTTGCCTGTGGAGAGAGGGGGAGAGTGAGGTTGTCCGGCTCCCATTGCCCTCCCAGCTTCCTTAAGTACTCAAGGTCCTATAACAGTCTAAACAATGTAAATAATGTAAACTTCATTTTATGCTCTTTTAATAGCACAAAGAGCTACTTAAATGGCTCACACCTTTAACCTCAGCTGAGACAGGAGGATTAATATAAGTTTGAGACCATCATGGGCTACAGAAGGGGCCATATCTCAACATAAATAAATAAACAACGATAGGGGCTGGAGAGATGGCTCTGTGGTTAAGAGAGCCGACTGACCCTGCAGAGGACCCACATGGCGGCTAAGAACCCCCTTTAAACTGGGTGTGGTGGTGCACTCCTTTTAATCCCAGCACTCAGGAGGAAGAGGCAGGTGGATCTCTGTGAGTTCAAGGCCAGCCTGGTCTACAAAGTGAGTTCCATGCCAGCTGGGACTATAGGGAGACCCTGTCTCAAAAAAATAGAGAGATAGAATAAAAATGCACCAAGCCGGGGCTGGAGAGATAGCCTAGCGGTTAAGAGCACCGACTGCTCTTGCAGAGGACCCGGGTTCAATCCCCAGCACCCACATGGCAGCTGAGAACCATCTGTAACTCCAATTCCAGGAGAACTCCAGTTCCAGGGGAATCCCACACCCTCTTCTGACCTCTGCGGCATTGCACGACATGGGTGTACAAACCAACATGCAGACAGTACATTCATACACATATAAAAATAAATAAAATAAAAAAAAATGCACCAAGCCAAAACAACATATTTTAGGGTTTTTTTTTTGACAGGGTCTCCCTAGTCCTAGCCCACCTAGAACTCACTATGTAGACCAGGATGGCCTGGATCTCAGAGTCACCCCTTCCTCTGTCCCCCACCCCACAAGGGCTGGGACTAAAGGCATGCACCACCATGCCCAGCATAAAACAGGAGATTTTTTACTTCAGTTAGTGTAAGGAGGAACTATGAATTGGATAGTTGTACCTCATAGACCAATACTTCCTTCCCTAACACAACCTACCTGGCCCTCACAATTGCACTGCAAAGTGGCCTGTTTAAAACCTAAACTTTGGGGCTGGAGAGATGGCTAGGCAGTTGAGAGCGCCAACTGCTCTTGCAGATTCCTGGCACCCACATGGCAGCTAAGAACCACCTTTAAGCCAGGCTTGGTGGCACACGCCTTTAGTCCTAGCACTCAGGAGGCAGAGGCAGAGGCAGGTGGATCTCTGTGGGTTCAGGGACAGCCTGGTCTACAGACTAAGTTCCAGGCCAGCTGGGGCTATAGGGACCCTGTCTCAAAAAGACCAAAAAAAAAAAAAACCAACCCTAAACTTTGACATTTGAAAACAGATCACAGCTACTGTTTCCCTGTGCTGCTTGTGCAGTGACAGAAGCATTCACACAGATAGAGATGTGAGGAGAACACAAATGTCAAGAGGGCGGAAGCTGCAGGTGGACTCGTGTCCACAGCTCAGGAGAATCAGGTGAAGGGGACATTTACATCATGTACAACCCTTTCACAGAACTATTCAAATATTTTCTATAGAAAAGGGAAAGCAAAAAAATAGGAGAGCTGTAATATTTTATGTATGAATCAACAGAAGCATAATCTGATGTCTGAAAAAGAGGATTCTACTTGAAAACTACGCAAGGGAAACTTTTGTCTTCTCAGAACTGGAGCAGAAGGAGATTCAGGAAGAGAGAGTTATTAATGGATCAGGAATCCATGTAGTTTCAAATTACCTGTTTGGGGAAGATTAAGACTCATTTATGTTGAGCCTTCAGAGATAGAAAACAGAAAATTACACATTATCTTTTAAGGGCTCTGAGAGTAGCTGGCCTGACCTTATAATGTCACACTGATTTCTGAAGGATCTGGGGTATGCTGACCTGGTACGTGAAAAATAGAAGTTAAAGCATTTATCAAATTAAACACAAAGTGTACTATAAGGTTGTATTCATACTCTGGCCTTGATTTCAGCAGTAGCAACTTCATGTGACACAATGGACTCTTGAGATCAAGTATTAATGATGTGTTGCAAGTTTAGGTTAAGTAATATTCCCCTAAGGCCTTCTTTTAAAATTATAGCTTTCGGGGCTAGAAAGATAGGCTAGCAGTTAAGAGCGCCGACTGCTCTTACAGAGGACTCGGATTTGATCCCCAGCACCCACATGGTGGCTGAGAACTGTCTTTAACTCCAGTTCCAGGGGAATCCGACACCCTCTTCTGACCTCTGAGACATTGCACAACATGGGTACACAAACCTATATGCAGACAGTACATTCATACACATAAAAAATAAATAAATAAAATTATACCTTTCATTCCTACACCAATTTCTTAGGGGGGTTATTTTTGAGACAGGGTCTCCCTGTAGCCCCAGCTGGCCTGGAACTTGCTTTGTAGACTAGGCTGGCCTTGAACTCACAGAGATCTGCCTGCCTCTGCCTCCCGAGTGCTGAGATTAAAGATGTGTGCAACCATGCCTGGCTTCCCTCCACCAATTTTAAAGATGTGTGTGTGTGTGTGTGTGTGTGTGTGTCTCTCGTTTTGAGACAGGGTCTCCCCGAAGCCCCAGCTGTCCCGGAACTCACTATGTAGACCAGACTGGCCTTGAACTCACAGAGATTCACTGCCTCTAACTCCCCAGTGCTGGGATTAAAGGTGTGTGCCTACATAGCAAGTTCCAGGATAGTTGAGGCTACAGGGAAATCCTGTCTCAAAAAGACCAAAAAAGAAAAAGCAAACAACTACTGCTATGCTAAGGGCAAATAAAAAAATCTTCTAAGCCAGGCGTGGTGGTGCATGCCTTTAATCCTAGTGCTTGGGAGGCAGAGGCAGGTGGATCTCTGTGAGTTCAAGGCCTGCCTGGTCTACAAAGTGAGCTCCAGGCCAGCTGGGACTAAAGGGAGACCCTGTCTCAAAAAGACCAAAAAATAAATAAATAAATGGTGCTGGAGAGATAGCCTAGCGGTTAAGAGCACCGACTGCTCTTCCAGAGGATCCGGGTTCAATCCCCAGCACCCACATGGCAGCTGAGAACCGTCTGAAACTCCAATTCCAGGAGAACTCCAGTTCCAGGGGAATCCGAGACCCTCTTCTGACCTCCAAGGCAATGCACGACACGGGTGCACAAACCTACATGCAGACAGTACATTCACAGACATATAAAAATAAATAAAATTAAAAGAAAAAAGAATAATTAAAAAAAAAAGACAAAAAAAATCTATCAATGGCAGTACTCAGAACTCAAATGTCACTATCCTGGAGTTCTTTTTTAAAATATTTTACTTTTTGGGGGGTATTATTTTTATTTCATGTGTATGATGTATTGCTTGGATGTATATGCGGTTTACCCGTGTTATGCAATGCCCACGGAGGTCAGGAGAGGGCATCAGATCCCCTAGAACTAGAGTTACAGATGATTATTAGTTTCATGTGAGTGCTGGGAATCGAACCCGGGTCCTCTGGAAGAGCAGCTAGTGCTCTTAACTGCTGAGCTATCTATCCAGCCCCTAACCTGGAGGTTTTGGGGGTTTTTGTTTTTTTGTTTTTTTAATGTGTATGTGTATGTGTAACGCCTGCATATCGGTGGATGTGCCCTTGTCATGCAATGCCAGAGATCAGAAGGGGTCAGATGCTCTGAACCTCTGAGTCATCTCTCCAGATCTTATCCTGGAGTTTTGTTTTGTTTTGTTTTGTTTTTTCTGGTCTTTTCAAGACAGGGTCTCTCTGTAGTCCTGGCTGTCCTGGAACTCTGTAGATCAGGCTGGCCTTGAACTCACAAAAATCCGACTGCGTCGGCCTCCCGAGTGCTAGGATTAAAGGCGTGCGCCACCATGCCTGGCTATCCTGGAGTTCTTTAGTGAAAGAAAAGTACTCTCAGTGAAACAGGCTGTCACATAGACCTAGCCTGGGGATCAATTACCTTTCATCAGAATCAAGTCCATCCACAAAAAACTCTGACGATAATTTCTCTTGGAGGAATCGATCCCAACATTCCTTCTTGGCTTGGGCCAGGGTTCGAAGCATGTCCTTGGAGGTTACTTCTTCATTTAAACCTTTGATTCTTCTGAGTTTCTTCTCTAAAGAGAAAAGAAATGGAGCTTAACAAAGAGAGCATGAAATTATATTTTTATTTTTTTTAATTTTTTTCTTTTATTATTTATTTTTGTATGTGTATGAATGTACTGTCTGCATGCAGGCCTGTGCACCTGTGTGGTGCAATGCCGCGGAGGTCAGAAGAGGGTCTCGGATTCCCCTAAAACTGGAGCCACAGATGGTTCTCAGCCGCCATGGGGGTGCTGGGGATTGAACCCGGGTCCTCTGCAAGAGCAGTCAGCGCTCTTAACCGCTAGGCCATCCCTCCAGTCCTGAAATTATATTTTTAAAATATTTTATTTTTATTCTTTATTTTATGCGCATGTGGGTATTGCCTGCATGTGTGTACGTGCATCCATGTCATGCAACACCCACATTGTCAGATTCCCCTGGAACTGGAATTATGGATGGCTGTTAGCCACCATGTGGTCACTGGGTATCAAACTCAGGTCCTCTGCAAGAGCAGCCAGCCAGTGCTCTTAATCGTTGAGCCATCTCTCCAGACCCCAAATGACTTTTTTTTTTTTTTGGTCTTTTTTGAGACAGGTTCTCCCTGTAGCCCTAGCTGTCTTGGGACTCACAATGTAGACCAGGTTGGCCTTGAACTCACAGAGATCCGCCTGCCTCTGCCTTCCAAGTGCTAGAATTAAAGCTGTGGTCCACCATACTTGGTTCCAGAGTGACATTTTAATTAAATCTAAGATGTGAAATGCTAACTGAGCAATCCTCTCTAGCAAGGCGTGATCGCACAAGCCTATAATCCTAGCAATTGGTGGGCAGAGGCAGGAGGATCAGGAACTCAAGGCCACTTGTAGTGGTTATACAGCAAGTTCGAGACAAGCCTAGGGTACAAGAGATGGTATCTCAAAAATCTAACCAAACAAATTAAAAACAAAAACAATCCTTTGACTAATGAGCACACCTGTATTCCGGGCAAGAGAGATCATTCGAGAGGGCAAACAAAAGTGCACTCACTGTGCTCCTTTTCCTTATCCTGCATTGTACCAAGTAAATGCTTAACCCACCCCAGAAAAAGCAAGAGCCATAGGTTCTCATAAATAAATCAATGGCATGTTTTCTTTGAAATCACAGAAGCCCAGCAGGTATCTCTCTAAGGAATGCTTGTTTTCCCTAGCTTGACATGTGTATTCTATTGCTTTTTTTTTTTCCCAACTCCTTGAAAATTATGTCTCTAAGGAATAAAGGGTTTTTCTTCTCTTTACAGTGACATGAAGTGGCTTCCAACCCTTATGAGAAAGAATTAGCGAAAATGATGAGAGATCCAATGGTTCATTAGACACTAAAACTGACTTGATGGGAATGCAATAAGAAGAGACCTTTTGAATTTCTATGTGTAATTAAGTTCTTGATTATAGAAAAAGACTCTCACCGCAGATACATCTGACAAAGCATTGATTTCCAGAATATATAAACTACTCAAAAAACAAAGAAAACAAATGACTCACTCAAAAGATGGAACAAAGAGCTGAACACAGACTTCGAAAGTGAGGAATTAGAGATGGCTGAGAAACATCTTAAAAAGTGTTCAACATTGCCGGGCGTGGTGGCGCACGCCTTTAATCCTAGCACTTGGGAGGCAGAGGCAGGCGGATCTTTGGGAGTTCAAGGCCAGTCTGGTCTACAGAGAGAGTTCCAGGACAGCTGGGACTACAGGGAGACCCTGTCTCGAAAAAGACCCCCCCCAAAAAAAAAGTGTTCAACGTCACTAATAATTAAGGAAATGCAAATTAAAACCACTTTAAGATATCATCTCATGCCAATAAGACTGGTTATGATAAAGAAAACAAATGATACCAAATGCTGGAGAGGTTGTGGGGAAAGGGTACTTGTACAACCACTATGGAGAACCCTTGGAAGACTCAAAATGAGCTTGCCACCTGACCCAGTCATACCACTCCTGGGTATGTACCCACAAGACTCATCTTACCACAGAGATACATGCACAACCATGCAGCTCTCTTCATAATAGCGCAGAGCTGGAACCAACTCAAGTGCCCCTCAACTGATAAGTGAATAGAGAAAATGAGGTACATCTACACAATGGAGTTCTATGCAGCAGTAAAGAAAGATGACATCATGAACTTTGCACGTAAATGGATGGAACTAGAATACATCATGTTAAGTGAAGTAACACAGTCCCAGAAAAACAAACGGCAAATGGTATCCCTCATCTGTGGATGCTAGCACCAAATACCTAGTTGTAAGGCAAACTGAGCAACGTTAATGTTATATTCCTCATGATCTGAAAACAACTGTGCTCTTATATTGTGAATCCCTTAACAGGTTCTAGAACTAAGCTACCGTTTATTTTCAGAGTTAGGAATTTTTGGTATATGGATGGAGGATATGTATGCATATTTCAGAGTAATATAAGATCAAAGGAATACTGAAAAAACTAGTTTGTCATGATATTATGTCTAACCACAGTATTTATTTCATGGGAGTGCTTCTTAGTATTTTTTTTTTTTTTTTTTTTTTTGTTCTTTTTGAGACAGTCCCAGAAAAAAAGTCTCCCTGTAGTCCCAGCTGTCCTGAAACTTACTTGTTAGACCGGCTGGCCTTGAACTCACAAAGATCCACCTGCCTCTGCCGTCCCGAGTGCTAGGATTAAAGGCGTGTGCCACCACGCCCGGCTTCTTAGTATTTCTTATACAAGGCTGCTTGACCTTTTGTCCAAGCCTTTTTTAAAATATTATAGAGTACTTAAAAGCATCACGCTGGAGGTGGTGGTGCACACCTTTAATCCTAGCACTCGGGAGACAGAGGCAAGCGGATCTTTGTGAGTTCAAGGCCAGCCTGGTCTACAGAGTGAGTTCCAGGACAGCTGGCGCTATAGGGAGACCCTGTCTCGAAAAGACCAAAAAAAAGTATCAGGCTGATGTAACTTAGCCTTTCTGGATGCTTAATGACCATACTTAGTGCTCATACCAATTTGGCCAAGGGTCTTAAGGAATAACTTTGTTCCTTGCCCTCAGAGGTCAACTAAGTCCCAGGGGACTATGCATGGGGGCATCTCTTGAAATATCCTGTAAATGTGAGTCACCAGTCTTTCTGTGCAGGGAGGTCTTGGAGATCCACTAATGGGACTTCAGCCAGTGTCCAGTCTATAAAGAGGAAAGTCTGCTCATGCTTCAAAAAGGAAAGCCTGAGCCGGGCGTGGTGGCGCACACCTTTAATCCTAGCACTTGGGAGGTAGAGGCAGGGCTGGATTCTTGTGAGTTCAAGGCCAGCCTGGTCTACAGAGTGAGTTCCAGAGACAGCTTGAACTACAGGGAGACCCTTTTTTTTTTTTTTTTTTAAAAAAAAAAAAAACAACAACAACAACAAAAAAAGGGAAGCCTGGTCTAGGAAGACCTGACTTTGTCCTCGAGTGGATGGAACTAGTGATTGAAAAGCCAAAAGGAGCCAGGGGCTCCCTCCCCCCCCAAAAAAAACCTGAGTGACCCTTGAGAACTAGATCCTCAACTGACCTTGAGAAAACAAAAACCTTGGTTAATCTGGGCTAACTGTGTGGCCTTTAACATCCAAAAGGAAAGTATAACCAGAAATCAATAAATAGTAAGTCCTGAGAAATTGTACTTCAGGTATAAAACTTGAGATCTTAGTAAAAAAGACAAAAAGTAAATAAATAATCAGAAGACTGCTGCTTTAAAAAATATATAAATAAATAAATAATTTAAAAAAGAGCACAGTTGTTTTGCCTGTCTCACTAGCAAGTGCAGCTACCCTATGGCTGCCACTGCTTTTGCCATCCTTCAAAGACATGAGACACAGTTTTTCAACCTTCCAATATGGACTGAAGACTCATGTCTCTCCAAGAATCCTCCAAATCTTCAGTGCCAGATGGGGACTGCTGAGACAACCAACTTGTGGACTGAGCTACTACTGGGGTTTCTGGTTCTTCAGAATATAGACTCCCATTGTTGTGGACTACCCAGGCTGTATCATGGAGACCAGTACAGGAAGATCACGACAGGATGCTTACTGGACCTCATTTCGTGACCATGGGAAGAAAAACCCCAGTGTAGAACACAAGGGCAGAACTGATGGTGGTTTGGGCTTGCCAGGGAGGAGCCCTCAAACATGACATCTTTCAGTCTAATTAAAAAAAAAAAATCATAAGCTGAAGATGCTAAAACCTATGATATATGTGGCATGCATATGTGCATATTTTGGAGTGATGCATATTGGAAGGAACAACAACAGAAAGACTATGTCACATAATTGACTGAAACAGTGAACTTCTTGAAGCAGTAAACTTCTGCATCGAGAATTTTGAGAGAGACTGAGAAAAAGATGAAAAACATGTTTGGCAGAATGCATGAGCTCCGGTGGAGTGGGGGGCAGGGGGGGGATGGGTCTAGATTTGATTTGAAATTCTGTATAAAATGCACTGAGCTTCAATAAAACATTGGCTTTAAAAAAAAAGAAAAAGACTTTCTCAACATTCAAGTTGCTCAATTATGGACTGGATATTGGAGCCTAAGAAAAGCAAACATTTTGTAATGCCTTTGAAAGTGGTTCATATAGTTTCCTGATGATGGATGTTTGTTTGTTTGTTTGTTTGTTTATTTATTTATTGTCTTTTTGAGACAGGGTCTCTGGCTGTCCAGGAACTCACTCTGTAGACCAGGCTGGCCTTGAACTCGCAGAGATCTGCCTGCCTCTGCCTCCCAAGCGCTAGGATTAAAGGCATGCACCAACACACCTGGCACCATAGATGTTTAATTACCCTTCTTTGCATTTTAGGTATAATCGTTGAATAGACTTTTCTTTTTGAACCATACAAGAAATGGCATCTGCCCTAATTTAGTCTTTCCTTCAACTATATAACAGTCATGTACTTCTTAACAATGTTTTAGTCAAGGACAAGCCACATATACCAACAGTGATTTCACAAGATTATATAACCTGGCAATATCATACTTAGTTTGAATAAGTACATTCTATGATGTTCAATGGTGAAATCATCTAACAGCCCATTTCTCAGACCAAATCCCAGTTCTGCTACATAGGTGTTGCACAAGGTCCTCCAAGCAAAACAGCTGCCATCTTCATCAGATCAGCTTCCTGCATGCAGGAGACCATCACTCGCAGCCTGCTGACTGCTGATGTTCCTTCAGAAAAAGAGGGCGGGGGGGGCTGTGGAGAGTCAGTGGCCCCTCATCCAAGATTCTGGCATCCCTCTTGAACTTCCTGTAATTTGTAAGTAATTCTGCCCTAACAGCACATGTTTGGTCTCAGGAGGTACTTGAGTATATTGTTTGGGGAAGGATGACTGAAGGGGAATTCCACCTGTATGACTACAGGGAAGCCATTATCAAAGCTGCTGCTTTGGGCTCCCCCAGGCGCCTATGAACAGCCCAGGCTCTGTAGGTAACCCATGCTTTGTCAATAAAGTTACTTCCTCAGGGTGAATTTAGTAGATCGTACTTTTGTCCTTGAAACCTCATGAGGGAGAAGTAGACAATGTCTATGTCTCCTTGGGGAAGGAATTTTCCAAACAAGCAAATGATAGCTTTCTGAGGGGTGGACATTGATCTCAGAAACAACACAGATTACAGAATGGGCAGTCTTGTTTTCATTTCTAAACCAGTCACATCAGCTGACACCCACTGACCAAAAACAATAAATACCTATGTTCCTTTGAGTCACCAGCAAAAGCCCACCCTACTAAAAAAAAAAGTCTGCAGTTGATAAATGCTAATTTTGGGTGGGATATTTTTGAGACAGGGTCTCCCTGTAGCCCCAGCTGGTCTGGAACTCATTATATAGATCAGGCTGGCCTTGAACTCACAAAGATCTGTCAGCCTCTGACTCCTAAGTGCTGGGATTAAAGGTGTGTGCCACCACACCAGGCTAGATTTTATTTTTCTTAAGGATGTAAAAAGGATAATATCTCACAATTACGTGGCTAAATTTTTAATCATTGATACAGGTTTCTTTGACAATAAAAAGAATTTTCATATTGTCTGGCGTTGTTGGTTGTGGAGATAGGCACTTTGGGGGGCTAGAAGGGTCTTCTGAGTGTGCAGAGTTCCTGACCAGGTGAGATTTATTTATTTATTTATTTTTTTTTTTTTTTTAAGTAACAAGAGATTTATTCAAATATAATTGGGAGGACATACATCTGGAATAAGTTTTATTGGAATTCACATAAAAAAAGAAAGTGACTCGATTAAAACTAGTATCATAAACAGTTGACATTATCTGGAACCAGACAAAATAATGAATTGAAACTAACATGTTCTAACCTTTTTCTCCCCTTATCTAAGGCCAAATAAAAATTTCCAGTTTATATCAAGTATACTTCATTATTTTAGGTAGGACTTGATTTTCTAATAATTTTCTAATAATAAGCTAATAATTCAGAGAGAGAGAACACTCAAATAACCTAATTTGGTTCCTTTCATTCCCTCTTTCTCAAACAAATAAAAAAAAAAAAAAAAAAGAAAATGACAGTGCTGGAGGTATAGATCAAAAGGAGAGCGCTTAACCAGCATGCATTTGGCCCTGGGTTTGACTTCTAATTCTGAAAAAAAAAATTAAAAACATTTTTTTTAAAAAAAAAGGCTGGGCCTGACCAGGTGAGATTTTAATAAGGCAGGCAGAAACAGGTACTGTTGCACTCTAACCCTGCTTGCCCTTGTCACCTAGGCAATGGAAAGGCTCTTGGCTCCTACTTTCCTCAGAGAAGGAAATTTTAATTACCAGTTAGTTTTTTAACTGATCTTAGAAAAGGCCAGTGAAGTTTTAACATTCCAAACTAATCTGCACCCATCAGTATCATCGCTATCTCCAAGAGTGTTTCTTATAACCTCTGGCCACATGCTAACAACCAGACAAAGGATCTGGTTCTTTCTCAGACTGTGGCCGCTTGTCCTTATCATTATGAAGCAGATGTTCTATCTACCACAAACAGAACACTCAAACCCTTGGCCGTGACTGTAAGTCTTTCTGTTCTGTGGTGGCTTCTCTATAAATTTCACACCATCCTGCATCTGGTCCACCACCCTTCCGACTGCGCCCTTCTGACTGCGTTTTTCTCACATCCTTTTTCCTTCAGTATGTCATTAACGAAATTCCTTTTGCTTTCCCATGATAGTTCTTTTTTTTTTTCAATGTTCATTATTCAGTTTGACTTTTTTTTAAAGTTTTATTTATTTTTTATGTGTATGAATGTACTGTCTGCATGTAGGTTTGTGCACCCGTGTCCATGATAGTTCTTTTTTTTTTTCAATGTTCATTATTCAGTTTGACTTTTTTTTAAAGTTTTATTTATTTTTTATGTGTATGAATGTACTGTCTGCATGTAGGTTTGTGCACCCGTGTCTTGCAATGCCGTGGAGGTCAGAAGAGGGAGACAGATTCCCTTGGAACTGGCTTAATTAAAGACAGTTCTGGGCTGGAGAGATGGCCTAGCGGTTAAGAGCACCGACTTGCTCTTACAGAGGACCCGGGTTCGATCCCCAGCACCCACAAAAAAAACCGTCTGAAACTCCAATTCCAGGAGAACTCCAGCTCCAGGGGAATCCTGAGACCCTCTTACTGACCTCCGCGGCGTTGCACGACACGGGTGCACAGACTGCACAAAAAAACACACAATAACAGAACTAAATAAAAAAATATAAAAAAAAAAGACTAGTTCTTCAGCCACCATGTGGGTGCTGGGATCAACCCGGGTCCTCTGCAAGAGCAGTCGGCGCTCTTAACCGCTAGGCCATCTCTCCAGCACCCCCATGATAGTTCTTAGCAATCACTGAAGCTCTCCTGACTCTTCCTTCTGTCCTTTCATATAGGATGGGTGTGCAGCTCTCTGGTAAAGTACTTATCTAGAAGAGGCCCTACATTTGATCCCCAGCACTGAAAAAAAACATTTAGACCTTCCCACTCACAATAGCCTCAAAAACAGTAAGATACCTAGGGACAAACCTAAGCAAGATACAAAGACCTCTGCAAAAAAAAAGTTTAAACCCTTGAAGAAGGAAATTGAGAAGACATCAGAAGATGGAAAAACCTCCCATTCTATGAGATTGGAAAATTAACAAAATGTCCATGCGTTTAGCCAAAAAAAAAAAGATCAGGAGGCAGAGGCAGGGGATCTTTGTTGAGTTCAAGGCCAGCCTTGGTCTACAGAGTGAGTTCCAGGACAGCGTGGAGGCTACAGGAGGACCCTGTCTTGAAAACAGACCAAAAAAAAAAAGAAATGTCCATTCTACCCTGTATATTACAAACTAATATACAGATTCAACTCGATCCCAATTAAAATCCCCAAGAGTTTCTTCACAAGCTTGGGGGGGAAAAAAAAAGTCCTTAATTTCATATGGAAAAACAAAAGACCCCAAATAACCAGAGCAACCCTGAGTGAAAAGAGCAATACAGGTGGGGATCTCTATACCAGACTTCAAACTATACTACAGGGCTATAGTCATAAAAACAGCTTGGTACTGGCACAAAAACAGACCTGTTGACCAATGGAACAAAACTGAAGATCCAAACTTGAGCACATACAATTTCAGCCATCTCATATTTGACAAAGGGGCCAAGAAGACACAATGGAGGAAAGAGCATCTTCAGCAAGTGGTGTTAGCAAAACTGGATCACCACTTGTAGAAAAATAAAGTTAAAGCCCTACCTCTCACCCTGTACAAAAGTTAACTCCAGATGGATCAAAGACCTCTATGTGAAACCCAAAACTCTGAAGGTGATAGAAGAAAATGTTGGCAGCAGCCTACAAGACATAGGTGTAGGAAAAGACCTCTTAAATCAGACAGCAACTGAGCAGGAAATAAGGTTGACATTTGACAAATGGGAAAAAGGACAGCCGGGCATGGTGGCTCAGGCCTTTAATCCTAGCACTTGGGAGGCAGAGGAAGGTGGATCTTTGTGAGTTCAAAGCCGAACTGTCCTGGAACTCGCTCTGTAGACCAGGCTGGCCTTGCACTCACAAAGATCCACCTGCCTCTGCCTCCTGAGTGCTAGGATCAAAGGTGTGTGCTACCACACCTGGCTGGTGTCATATACTCTTAATCTCAGAATATTCTATGCAGAAACAGGTAGATCACTGTGAGTTAGAGGATAGACTACATGGCAGAATGAATCTTCTGTGAACATACTCTCATTCTTACTGATTGATTGATTGATTGATTGATTGATTGACTGACCGATTTTATATGTATAAGTGTATTGCCTGCATGTGTTTAAGTGCACCCATGTTCTGCAATGACCCTGAGGAGGTCAGAAGAGCGCATTGGATCCCCTAGAACTCAAGTTACAGACAGTTGTTAGCCACCACATGAGTGCTGGGAATTAAACTTGGGTCCTCTTCAAGAGCAGCCAGTGCTCTTAACTGTTAAGTCATCTTTTTAGCCCCAATAATTAATCTCCTTAATAAAACAAATTTTCAAGTTCTTTCTTTTCTTTTTTTTGGGGGGGGGTCTTTTCAAGACAGGGTCTCCCTGTAGACCCAGCTGGCCTGGAACTTGCTCTGTAGACCAGGCTGGTCTTGAACTTACAGAGATCCACTTGCCTCTGCCTCCCAAGAGCTAGGATTAAAGGCGTGCACCACTACAGCTGACTCAAACTTTCAAATTCTAACAGTAGAAATTCCCATAAAGTGCCATTCCATGGCAATGAACTTTTCTATCAGAATTGCACAAAATTTAATACTTTTTAGTTATTTTAGCCAATTGTAAGTGAGAATGTTCTACAGTAAGTCATGATATAAGACAGGATTTAGGGGCTGGAGAAATGGCCTAGCAGTTAAGAGCGCCGACCGCTCTTGCAGAGGACCTGGGTTCGATCCCCAGCACCCACATGGCGGCCGAGAACCATCTGAAACTCCAATTCCAGGAGAATTCCAGTTCCAGGGGAATCCGACACCCTCTTCTGACCTCTGCAGCATTGCACGACATGGGTGCACAAACTTGCATGCAGACAATACATTCATACACATACAGAAATAAATAAAATTAAAAAAAAAAAAGACAGGATTTAGATGAAGTGGTCAAAATAAGGGGTTGACAAAAACAGTTTTAAAGTGCAAGAAAGGGAAGAACGCTCCTTTCCAGCAAACAACCTAACACATCCCCTAGAAGATAAAGTCAGAGAAAACTTACCTAGAGATGCTAAATACACTTCTGAATCTTGCAAGGGAGCCCAGGGCTTTACAGCTGACAGGACAGCAGAGTCTGCTGCCTCCCTGTGGCCTTCACCAGCAGGATGAGAATCCAGAAAGGAGTCCGAGAAGGCATTTTTGGCGACATCTTCTTGGACAGGACTTGGTAGACAAGGACAGATTTCAGCCCAGAGATCGCGACCAGATTTTGTGGCTGTAGAATCAAGGCTCTCAAACATTTTCATTTGGAATCTGAGCTGGAAGACAGAAGTTCAGGTAAGTGAGGACTAGCTTTAAGTCTACAGTATTGGAGATAGGGTGGGGGTGGGGGTGGGGGGCTCATACCTTTAATCCCAGCACTCAAGAATCAGAGGCAGGTGCATCTCTGTGAGTTCAAGGCCAGCCTGGTCTACAAAGCGAGTTCCAGGCCAGCTAGGGCTACAGGGAGACCCTATCTCAAAAATAAAAAATAAAAAAAATAATAAAAAAAAGGGACTAGAGAGAAGGCTCAGTGGTTAAGAGTGCCGACTGCTCTTCCAGAGGACCCAGGTTTGATTCCCAGCACCCACATGGTGGCTAAGAACCCCCTTTAAAGGCATGGTGGTACACGACTTTAATCCTAGCACTCGGGAGGCAGAGGCAGGTGGATCTCTGTGAGTTCAAAGACCAGCCTGGTCTACAGAGTGAGTTCCAGGACAGCTGGGGCTATAGGGAGACCCTGTCTCAAAAAAAAAAAAAACAACCAAAAACAAACTACAGTACTGGAAGCCAGGAGTGGTGGCGCACACCTTTAGTCCCAGCACTCAGGATGCAGAGGCAAGTGGCTCAGTGACACCCATCTCAAACAACAACAACAACAACAAAAAAAGAATAGAATAGTGATTCCAGGTAAAGTAGCTTATACCTGTAATCTGAGGACTTGGAATACTGAGGCAAAGAAGACAGGCCAGTGAGATAGTTACCAGTGGGTAAAGCAGCTTCTGCCAAGCCTACTGACCTAAGTTCAATCTCTGGAACCCACATGGTGGAAAGAGAACCCGATTCCTAAAAGTTATCCTCTAACCTTCATACCTGCACTGTGGCACATATTGCCTTCCCCCTAATATAAATAAGTAAATGAGGGGCTGGAGAGATGGCCTAGTGGTTAAGAGCTCCAACTGCTCTTGCAGAGGCCCCGGGTTCAATCCCCAGCACCCACATGGCGGCTAAGAACTGTCTTCAACTCCAGTTCCAGGGGAATCTGACGCCCTCTTCTGACCTCCATGGCATTGCACAACATGGGTGCACAAACCTACATGCAGACAGTACATTCATACACATAAAAAAATAAAATTTTAAAAAATGAAAAAAATAATAAAAAATAAATAAGTAAATGAAAATTTTTAAAAATGGTGCTTACCAGAGGGTCATAGGAGGGAACATAGAGAATTGTTTAATGTATAGAGTGTCCATGTGGAAAAGTGAAAGGTTTTAGAGATGGATGTTGGTTATAATGGCTGTACAACAATGTAAATGACACTGAACAATACAAAAATAGTTGAAATGGTAAATTTTACTATATGTATATATTAATATATAGTATATATATTATATATTATATAAATAAATGTATAGCACACACACGTATTATATTAAGATTACTGAGGCTTGAATTAGGGTAATGCGTGTGAGATAAACATTCTTCTGAATGGTGTAAGGGACCCCATTGGCTGGTAACCTCCCTATCCGCCTTCAACTGTAGGATGAAATCCATAGAGTCTGAGAAGCTACAGCCCAGCCCTACTTTTTGCATTTTTTTTTTTTTTTTTTGGTCTTTTCGAGACAGGGTCTCCTTGTAGGCCCCACCTGTCCTGGAACCACTCTAGACAAGGCTGGCCTTGAACTCACAAAGATCCGCCTCGTTTTTGCAATATTTTAAACAATTCAGGATTTCTAGGATGTTTCCTTAGTGTGCACAACTAGACAGCTGCAGTTTTCTCTATAGACCTTCAAAATGCGAGGCTGGAGAGATGGTCAGCAGTTGAAAGAGCCGACTGCTTTGCAGAGACCCCCGGGTTGATCCCAGCACCCACATGGTGGCTAAGAACCATCTTAACCCAGTTCTGGGAATCCGCACACCTCTTCTACCTCTGTGGCACTGCACCAACATGTCGACAAAACCTACATGCAGACAGTATACTCATACAAATAAAAAATAATAAAAACAAAATGCAAGCCGGGCGTGGTGGCGCACGCCTTTCAGCCTAGCACTTGGGAGGCAGAGGCAGGCGGATCTTTGTAAGTTCAGAGCAAGCCGGTCTACAGATTGAGTTCCGATGACAGCGTGGGCTACAGGGAGACCCTGTCTCGAAAAAGACAAAAAAAAAAAAAAATGCGCCCTCTGCTGTCATCAATTAAACTCTGTCTTCAATAGGGCACAGACTGAAGTCTTGCAGATGAAGACAGTAAAAAACAGTGAAACCGTGTCTGTCAAAGAGTCCTAAGATGGGGATAAGATGACTCTGTTGCAGAGGATTTCGGTTCGATTCCCAGCACCCACATGGTTGCTAATAATGTTAACTCCAGTTCCAGGGAATCAAACTCTTCTGATCTCCTGGGCATTGCATGGCACAGATGCACTCACATACCTGCAGGAAATACACTCATACTAATAAAAGTAATAAATAAAATCTTAAAAAAAAAAAAAGAGTCCTATCATAATACAAGGGCCAGGTACTTACCCAGCAGTTGGGCTATATAGTTCAAGTTCCTTTTCTTTCAGATTCATATTTTACTTTTTATCACTTCAAATTTTTTATTACTACTTTATTTGCACATATTTTGGGGTACCTCGTGATAATTCAATAAATGTATGCAATGTGTAATTATCAAATATGGGCAGTTAGCACTTAATATAAAGACTGAGGGAGAGACATTTTCATCATTTTACAGATGAAGCCAGGTGTGGGGAAGCGCACCTAGAATGCCAGCACGCAGGAGGCTGGAACAGAAAGATTTTGAGTTCCAGGTACTGTTGAAGAAAAAGGAAGAGCAGGCTGGGGAGGAGGAAGAAGAGGACAGAAGAAACAACAGGTTCAGAAGCGTGGTTCGCTCAAAGCTGTGTACTGGTATACGATGTACCGCTTCCAAACTCCTTATTTTTACCGGGCACCGACATACCTCCTGTTTGGGGAACATAGTGAGAGCAAGCCAAGCTGAGAGATGGGAAGCGCTATGCGCAGAGTCCAGGGGCTTTTATACCACCTATCTTTACAGAATAGGTCGACACCTTCTGTAAGAGGAACTTTGCAGATCAGGAAAATAACGAGGGCAAAGTCTGAAAATTTCCAGCCGAGTCTGGCCAGCAGCGCAAGGCCCCCAAATAAGAGAGACAGGTATGTCACGGAGTCCTCAGCATCTCCCTCCCCCAAAGTCCTCTCAACACACTCAATTCAAAGCCTGCCTTCGCCGGTGGCCAGCGTGCCCAGAGCCCAGCGCTTCCAGAACGCAGCAGAGAACCGTGTGTCCAGACTCCAGGCCCCAGTCACTCTGGCCTCAAGAAATGACTGGCCTCCATGAACCAGGTGCTCGGTAACCTCAGTCGAGTACTGGGCTCAGGCCAGGCTAGGAGACAGAAAACGCTGCCATCTCGGCCCCTCCTCACCTACCGCCGTCACCTGCCCAGCAGTCCTCAAACGTCTGGCTCAAGTGTGTAGCTAGCAATCAGGAAGACGCAGGGAAGCCGGAGCTCTGAGTGACGGAGCTCAGGAGCTCTCCAATGACTCTCCGGCTTCGTGACGTTATGTGATTTGATTGGTCGACCTGAGCTAGCGAAGTGCAGAGGGCGAGGAAAGCGGTGGGCGGGACTAGCGGTTGCTGGGAAACGGTAGAATCGCATCCCAGAGCCACCTCCCCTAACCTCTCTAGGATGGGGTTGATTCTTTGTGGATCTAAGAGTTCTTGGATCCACCCATCCCCAGCTCCGAAAGCAAAGCCCAGTTTTCTAGGCATTTATTGATCTCCAGAGATCTTCCTGATTTCTCTAGTTTGTTTTTCTTTTTTAATGTGTATGAGCGTATTGCCTGCATGTATGTAAGTACACCCCGTGTAGTGCAATGCCCACGGAGTCCAGAAGACGGCGTCAGATTCCCTCGGAAGTGGAGCTAAGGATGGTTATTAACCGCCATGTGGATGCTGGGAATCAAACCGGGTCCTCTGCAAAGGCAACCAGTGCTGGAACCATCTCTCCAGCCCCGGATCCACATGATTTCTAAAGCCCCTCTGAAAAGGTGCTGGCCCAGCCTATAAACCTAAGTGGTCATGAAAGCCAGCCAGTAGGTTTCATGTACAACCTTTGGACTGTTTCCAGTATATTTCCCAAAAGGATAGACTATTGGGTGAAAATACAGATTTGTGTGCAGTATGTTGTCTATCAATGACCTTCCAGGCAATTCCCTAAATCTTTGCTGCCTTCATCCCTTGTCTATCCAAGTATGTGAGTGATACAGAAGTTCTGAGTTCTGAGGCTTTCTCTCATTCAGTTAAGAGTCCAAGCTCCTACTGTGCTATATGTGTTGATAGGTGTGAATTCAGAACATAAGACTGGCCCTAGCGATCCTATGAGGGGGTCCTCTGGGAGGCAAGCAAGTTTACAAATAGCACCAAAAATTTATGGAGGATGATTGTAATGTGATCAAAGCACATAAAAAGGAGACTGCACATGTTAGAAACTATTTTTTGGTCTTGTTGAGACAGGATCTCCCAGTAGCCACAGCTGACCTGGAACTTGCTATGTAGACCAGGCTGGCTTTGAACTCACAGAGATCTGCCTGACTCTGCCTCCTCTGTGCTGGGATTAAAGGTGTGTACCACCACACCCAGCTAGAAACAGTTCTTTATAACACTTCCAATAGTCAGGTGTGATGCAAGATCATAACCCAGCCAGGTCTATATAGTAAGTTCCAGGTCAACCTGAACGACGTAGTAAGATCTGGTCTCAAAAAAAAAAAAAATACACACGTAAATAAATACATAAATAAATAAGAAGGTGGACAGATGGCTCAGCAGTTAAGAGTGCTAACTTCTTTCTTCTAGGGCATCGACATGATATGACTCACAACTGCTTATAACTCCAGCTCCGAGGGACATAGCATTCTCTTTTAGCATCAATGAGCTCCTGCACACAAGGGGCAAACACATAGACACACATACACACACACACAAAATCTTGAATAAAAATAAAATTTTTTTAACTTCCACATTCCCCAAAAATGTCACCCTCTCTATTAAATAAACATTGTTCCAAATTTCTTTTTTTATTTACTTAGTTACTTATTTTATTTATGTTATCTGTCCTTGTGTGGCTAACAGTGGAGGTCAGAAGAGGGCATGGAATCCCCTAGAGCTAGAGTTACAAGTGTTTATGAACAGCCTGATGTGGGTGTTGGCAACTAAACTCAAGTCCTTTGGAAAGTACCAAGCACTCTTTTTTTTTTTTTTTTTTTCTTTCTCAGACAGATAGGGTCTCCCTGTAGCCCCAGCTGGCCTGGAACTCGCTATGTAGACCAGTCTGGTCTTGAACTCACAGAGATCCACCTGCCTCTGCCTGGCACTAAAGATGGCTCTTAGTTGCCATGTGGGTGCTGGGAATAAAACCTGGGTCCTCTGCAAGAGCACTCAGTGCTCTTAACCACTGAGCCATCTTTCCACCCCCACCAAGCACTCTTAACGGCTGATCCATCTCTCCAGTCCCATTATTCTTGATTTCTAGGGTTGTTACTCTCTCCCAAAGAAACTTGTGATGAAAGATACCAGCCAGTCATCAGGACCAGTACCTTGGCTGAGGATATTTTCTCTAGATGTATACAAATCCCATCACTGTGAGTATGGCAGTATGGAACTATTGCCATGTGCAAGTACCACACAAAATACTCTGTTGCTCACATTTGTCAGGATTCCTAGACTCTGAAAACTGGAGGAAGTGGAAAACAAGGAAACAATACTGTGGCAATGCTTACTCAAAGGAAAAAGGCAGGAATTTGGTGGTCTCTGGTTCACAGAAAGGAGCATGGGCATAGGCTGATAAGAAGCTGCTCCATGGCTTCATGACTCAAATGAGCCCTTTTCATTAATCGTAAGCTCACCAAACAGATGATTGATTTCAAATTTTGTCTCTCAGCTATCTTTAAAAAATTTTTTTAATTTAATTAAAAAAATATGTGTATGAATGTACTGTCTGCATATAGGTTTGTGCATCCATGTCGTGCAATTCCTTGGAGGTCAGAAGAGGGCTTAGGATTCCCCTGGAACTGGAGTTAAAGGCGGTTCTTAGCTGCCTTGTGGGTGCTGGGGATCGAACCCAGGTCCTCTGTAAGAGCGGTTGGCACTCTTAGCCGCTAGGCCATCTCTCCAGCCCCCTCTCAGGTATCTTGATATCAGGATGAGATGCCTTTAAACAGTAGTCACAAATAATCCAGTTATTAGAAAAGCAAGTTTTCTTACTATTGTAAATTAATAATTTAGAACACTCATCAATTCATTCACATCCTCAGAGTCTGATTCATGTGTGCAGCAAATCCAACCAGATCCTGGACTTGAAACCAAAACTCATCCTGATCTCTTCTGGTAGACACAGGAGGCCAGTCAGTAGCCATGTATCTCAGATTTTGTTTTACTAAAGTGTGATTAGCATTGCTATTATGTTCTGTGATTTTTTTTTTTATGTGTATGAATGTACTGTCTACATGTAGGTCTGTGCACCCATGTCATGCAATGCCGCGGAGGTCAGAAGAGGGTGTCAGATTCCCCTGGAACTGGAGTTAAAGACGGTTCTCAGCCACCATGTGGGTGCTGGGGATCAAACCCGGGTTGTCTGCAAGAGCAGTTGGCACTCTTAACCACTAGGCCATCTCTCCAGCCCTGTTCTGTGATATTTTGTTTGTTGTTTTTGAGACAGAGTCTCAATATGTAGCCCAGACTAACCTCAAACTCTTGGATCTCTACCAGACTCTGCCTCCCAGTGCTGGGACTAAAGGGATGCCTAGCCCTTGTTTTGGTTTGAAATAATGTCTCTCTCTGTAGCTCAAGCTGGCCTCCATCTCCCAGCTACTGCTTTACAGGTGTATACCACCACATCTGGCTTTACTGTGTTTTGATGTCTCCTCCACCAGCCTAGGCCTTCACTGAGATCAGAAAGTACATCTCTCCAGAGCCAAGCCTGGAAAATATTCAAAAATTATTTTGTATGTGATTGCTTGAACTAGAATCCCTGTGAACTGGAGCTAAACTAATGATTACCTCTTGAGTCCCATCTCCATGCTACAGCCAAGATGATCTTTCTGAAATATATATCAGATTCATTCATTTATGCTTGCACTGCCCCACACATTCATTCATCCTCCTCTCTTTTTATCCCCTCCCCTTTCTTCTCCCTTTCCCTCTCCTCTTCCTTTCTCTTCACAAACATACCCCCCCAAACTCTTTGATACTTTCCTACTGCTCTTAAAAAATACTTAAAGCACTGGAGAGATGGCTCAGTGGTTAAGAGCACCAACTGCTCTTCCAGAAGACCCAGGTTTGATTCCCAGCACCCACATGGCGGCTAAAAACTGTCTTTAAGATGGGTGTGGTGGCACACACCTTTAATCCTAGCACTTGGGAGGCAGAGGCAGGCAGATCTCTGTGAGTTTAAAGCTGGGGCTACAAGGAGACCCTGTCTCGAAAAGACCAAAAAAAAAAAAGAAATGTTAGAAATGCATCTCCACTATCCAATATGGCAGCCTCTAGCTTCATAGGGCCCTGAACACTTGAAATATGACTTAGATAACTGAGGAACTGAACTTTAAATTTTACCTTACTATAGTTTACTTCAATTAAACAGACACCTGTGGTTAATGGTGACCCTATTGTTCAGGACGGGCCTGAAGTTTATTAAGTGATTTACGGAATCTCAAAATGGGCAGATCAGCTTCAGATTGATATGGTCTAAAACTCACTGGGGGACTGTTCAAGAAACACCCCACTGCCATGAACATGATCTCTTCAGGTGACATTGGAATGACTGGGCACCAGAAACTACCCCACTTAGCCTTCCAAATAAGATGCCCACAGTGCCAGCCAGGCGTGGTGGCGCACACCTTTAATCCTAGCAGATCTTTCTGAGTTCAAGGCCAGCCTGGTCTACAGAGTGAGTTCCAGGACAGCTGGGGCTACAGGGAGACCCTATCACGAAAAGACCAAAAAAAAAAAAGAAAAAAATGCCCATAATGCTACCTTGTCATACATGGGTCCACACTGTGCTTGCTTCTACTGTTATGTACTTTTTTTTTTGTCTTTTCGAGACAGAGTCTCCCTGTAGCCCTAGCTGTCCTGGAACTCACTCTGTAGACCAGGCTGGCCTTGAACTCACAAAGATCCACCTGCCTCTGCCTCCCGAGTGCTAGGATTAAAGGCGTGAGCCACCATGCCTGGCTTTGTTATGAACTTCTTTACCTGATGGATGGAATCCAGGTCAAATGCCTATGCCTGGACAGAGACACTAGAAGGCCAGTGTATAAGTCAGGATTCTTTAGAGGAACAGGACTAATTGTATAAATAGGTAACTGTAAAAGGAGACACATTGAATTTGGCTTTCATTACAGGCTGACCAGTCTTTTGTTAGGGAAAGGTGCTGGGCCTTGAACCCAGAGCCTCACACATGCTGAACATACTCTATTACTGAACTATACCCCCAGTCCCTTGGATAGTCCAAAAAAGGCTGCTTTTACACCAGCGAGCCTGAGAACCTGGTACCTGCTCAGTCCAGAAGCTGGAAAATGGGCCAGGAAGCCATGCAGAAGATAAAGATATTTGCCACCAAGCCTGATAACCTGAGTTGGTTCCCTGGAACTCAAGGAAAGGAGAAAACTGACTCCCATATTTTGTCCTCTGACCTCCAAATGTGCAGTGTGAAACATTCATACATGCGCACATATATGCACACACAGAGACACACACACACACACACACACACACACACACGAGAAGAAAAGAGGAGGAGGAGGAGAAGGAAGAAGATGAGAAGGAAGAAGAGGAGGAATAGGAGGAGGAACAGGAAGAGGAGGAGGAACAGGAAGAAAAGGAGGAAGAGGAAGAGGGAGGAGGAAGACAAGGGGGAGGAGGAGGAGGAGGGAAGAAGTTAGAAATCACAGAAAAGGCCTAGATCCTCCCTACAGAACCACTGATAGGAATCCACTTGGAAAAGCTGGAGAAGCTGGAACCGTCCACAGACGTCCACAGCTGGTGGCAGCAGCAGGGACACACTAGCTCGGCCTTCCTCCTCATTGGTTTTTATTTCATATTGGGCTAGTGGGTCTTTCCTCCTCAGTTGTTGTACCACGTGTCAATCTCTGGAAATGCTCTCACTCACATACCCAGAAGTACACTTTACTAATCTCCTGATTGGTTCTCAATTCAATGAAGTTGAAAATAAGGGCTGGAGAGATAGCCTAGCGGTTAAGAGCACCGACTGCTCTTGCAGAGGACCCGGGTTCGATCCCCAGCGCCCACATGGCGGCTAAGAACCGTCGGTAACTCCAGTTCCAGGAGAACTCCAGTTCCAGGGGAATCTGACACCCTCTTCTGACCTCTGCGGCATTGCACGACACGGGTGCACAGACCTGCATGCAGACAGTACATTCATACACATACGAAAATAAATAAAATTTAAAAAAATTTAAAAAAATCAAACTTAACTATCACAACCAGTGTATGGCTTGTGCCTCCTGCAGACAATAATGCAACATCAGAAGTTTCTCCATTCAAAAGAGGGGCATAGGGTCTGGGCATGTAGCTCAGTGGTAGGGCACTTGCCTATTGTATGCAAGGCCCTTGGTTTGGTCTCCAATAATATAAACATCAAATTCAATTCAATTAAAAATTTAAAGGCATTCAGATGATACTAGATGTCCCTCAAGTACAATGCATGTTTACATGGTCTATACTGGTACTTCTCAAACCTTACTATCCAAACAAATCACCTGGCAATCAGGCTAAAGTACAGATTTTTATTCAACAGTCAGAAAGAGTGAGGGAATGAGATTTTAATTTAGGGTCTGTCTTTTTTTCTCCTTCTCTTGCTGTCTCTCTCCTTCCTTTCTTTCTCTTTCTTTCTTTCTTTCTTTCTTTCTTTCCTTTCTTTCTTTCCTTTCTTTCTTTCTTTCCTTTCTTTCTTTCTTTCCTTTCTTTCTTTCTTTTTTTCTTTCTTTCTTTCTTTCTTTCTTTCTTTCTTTTTCTTTCTTCTTTTTTCTAAGACAGAGTATCACTATGTGACCCTGACTGTCCTGCAAGCTGGCTTTGAATTCACAGAGATCCACCTGTTTCTGCCTTCTGAATTCTATACTCGGAGACATGAGACTGAAGAAAAGATGCAGAGAGATCCCAGATTGTACAGAGTGTAATTTTTGGGGACTTACTGATGGAAGTGTGTTCCTGCCTGGTAACAAGACCAGTAGATCCTGCAATTTCAATCAGAAGAAAAGAAATTTATCTTCTGGTGACAACAAAAAAGTGACTTCAAGGTGGAGTGTACCTGGCTTATGGAGTCAAGGACATCAAACTTGTACCTGGGATTAATGGTGCTGGGATCTAGCTATAAGGCTCTACATATCACTCTAATGATTTTACATATTTATAGTGGTCTAGAAACTATGTAGGGAAAACAATCATGGTCACTCAGGGACAACTGTGGCTGTTGGGACTCAAGATGGCTATGATCATATCAGGCTGAATTTATACAAAGTCTATGAAGCTGAAATCCTGCTTATGAATATTTTTCTTTGGATAATGTGTTACTTTCATTGTAACTTTCTCTTTTCTGTTGTTTTATTTTGCTTTTTTTGAGCAGGGTCTCCCTGTAGCTGCAGTTGGCCTAGAACACACTATGTAGACTAGGCTGGCCTCAGTATCATAGAGGCTTCTGCCTCTTGAATGCTGGGATTAATAGTGTGTACCATCATGCCTAGCTTCATTGTAAGTTTTTCTTTCTTTCTTTCTTCCTTCCTTCCTTTCTCTCTCTGTCTTTCTTCCTTCCTTCCTTTCTTTCTCTCTCTCTCTTCCTTCCTTCCTTTCTTTCTCTCTCTCTTTCTTTCTTCCTTCCTTCCTTTCTCTCTCTCTTTCTTTCTTTCATCTTTTTTGTTTTTTTTTTAATTTTTTTAAAATTTATTTTCTATGTTTATGAATGTACTGACTGCATGCAAGTTTGTGCACCCGTATCATGCAATGCTGCGGAGGTCAGAAGAGGGTCTCGGATTCCCCTGGAACTGGAGTTCTCCTGGAACTGGAGTTACAGACGGTTCTCAGCCGCCATGTGGGTGCTGGGGATCGAACCCGGGTCCTCTGCAAGAGCAGTCGGCGCTCTTAACTGCTAGGCCATCTCTCCAGCCCCTCTTTCGTCTTTTTTGAGACAGGGTCTCCCTGTAGCCCCAGCTGGCCTGGAACTTACTATGTAGACCAGGCTGGCCTTGAACTCACAGAGATCTGCCTGTCTCTGCCTCCCAGGTGCTGGGATTAAAGGCGTGCACCACTGGCTGTGTTTCTTTTTTTTTTTTTTAAGGTAGTTTATTTATTTATTTTTGGGATAGGGTCTCCCTGTAGCCCCAGCTGGCCTGGAGCTTGCTCTGTAGACCAGGCAGGCCTTGAACTCACAGAGATCCTCCTGCCTCTGCCTCCCAGGTGCTGGGATTAAAGGCATGCACCACCACACCCAACTTAAAGACAGTTCTTAGCCACCATGTAGGTGCTGAGAATAGAACCTGGGTCCTCTACAAGAGCTGTCAGTGCTCCTAACTGCTGAACCATCTCTACAGCCCAGCTGTACGTTTCTTAATGACGCAACTCACTTGAGAGATTGTGTTTTCCTGTTGAAGCATACAACAGTGGAAAATCCAACCTCTCATTTTGAGTACGTAATTCGGAATCTGGCTTTTCAGCATAAAGAGTTCTATAGGTGCCCATACCTCAGTCTTCTCTGTAGTAAAAACCAACATCTGCAATCCTTCCCTTAGTTTGGGGTGATTTTTTTTTGGTTGAGTGAGACCAGGTTTTGCTATAGCCCCAGCTAGCCTGGAACTCACTATGTAGACCAGGCTGGCCTTGACATCACAGAGATCTCCCTGCCTCCACAGCCTCAGTGCTTGGTGAGACTCTTTTTTTAGAAGCTAGTCTTGAATTCACTATGTAACCAAGGGTGACCTTGAGCTTCTGAGTCTCCTGTATTTACCTTTGAAGCAATGGGATTACACACATGCACCACCAGGCCTGGCTTGCTGAAACATTTGATGTACAGAGAAATTAAAAAAAAAAAAGACTTCTTTTATTCCTCTCTAGAGTGCTAATACTTATAAGAACGTCCTAAATCAACACTAGCATCTTATATTATAAAGGCCCATGAAAAGGCTCATGCTTACACTCCTGAATTGGACTTAACTTTTTTTTTTAATTATTTTTTATGTGTATGAGTGTACTGTCTGCTTGTAGGTTGGTGCACCCATGTCGTGCAATGCTGTGGAGGTCAGAAGAGGGCATCAGATTCCCTTGGAACTGGAGTTAAAGACGGTTCTTAGCCACCATGTGGGTGCTGGGAATTGAACCCCGGTCCTCTGCAAGAAATAACCGCTGAGCCATCTCTCCAGCCCCTTAACTTTTTTTTAATACACTAGCATCCATTCATCTATCTATTCAGAGAAATACCACTATAGAGACTAAAGAGGATTATATTCTTCTATTTACAGATATTCTGTAAATAAAGATACAGACTTATGTCCCTCTTGGCTAAAGGAAGTTTCATTGAAGGATTCTGAACATTGAATAGGGACACAGAAATGCAGAGAGATGCCGGGCATGGTGGCGCAGGCCTTTAATCCTAGCACTTGGGAGGCAGAGGCAGGCGAATCTTTGTGAGTTCAAGGCCAGCCTGGTCTACAGTGAGTTCTATGACACCTGGGGCTACAGGGAGATCCTGTCTTGAGAAGACCCCCCCCCCCAAAAAAAAAAGAAATGCAGAGTCCTTTGGCATAGCGACAGCAACCCAACTGGGTTTCTACTCCAGCAAAGACTCCCTGCCTTAGTTTGGTCCCTTTACTGAGCATATTCTTCAGCTCTCTTACGTTCCCAGGAGACACTTTTTTTTTTCTTTTTTGGGGGGTACTTTTCTTTTTTTGAGACAGGCTACCCCTTTAGCCCCAGCTGGCCTGGAGCTCACTCTGTAGACTAGGCTGGCCTTGAGGCACTTATATCCTTTCGATAGTTCCCTCTCCGATTAAATTAGGAAGAGTGTGCCATCGTTTTACATTTAAGAGCCCTAGCACCATTTTTTTTTTTTTTTTTCAGGAAGAATCCTAGCTCCCTTCAAAGGTTTCCCCAGACCCAGGAAAATAGAGCATGTCTACATGGACTGTGCCTTTTACTGTGCTTTTACATAGAGTATGCCATTCCTTTATGGAATGGTCTAATCATACTTTAAGGTCTGGCCTAATCTCTTTAACAAAGAGATGCATGTGTACCATGTGTGTGCAATGCTAATGGAGGCCAGAAGAGGGCATCAGGACCCCCGGAACTGGAGTTATGGACCGTTGTTAGCCAATATGTAGGTGCTGGGAACAGAACCAGTGTTGTCTGCAAGAGCAGACAACTTTTGAGACAGGGTCTCCCCCTAGAACTCACTAGGGTAGACCAGGCTGGCCTTGAATTCACAGAGATCTGCCTACCTCTTTTTTTTTTTAATATTATTTTTTTAATTTTATTTATTTTTATTTATGTGTATGAGTGTACTGTCTGCATGTAGGTCTGTGCACCCGTGTAGTGCAATGCCACGGAGGTCAGAAGAGGGTGTCGGATTCCCCAGGAACTGGAGTTCTCCTGAAATTGGAGTTACAGACTGTTCTCAGCCGCCATGTGGGTGCTGGGGATCGAACCCGGGTCCTCTACAAGAACAGTCGGCGCCCTTAACAGCTACTGCCTGCCTCTTTTTATCTTTTTTTTATTATTATTTTATTTATTTCCGTATGTGCATGTATTGTCTGCATGGAAGTCTGTGCACCCGTGACGTGCAACGCCGCAGAGGTCAGAAGAGGGTGTCGGACTCCCCTGGAACCGGAGTTCTCCTGGAATTGGAGTTCCAGACGGCTCTCGGCCGCCATATGGGTGCTGGGGATCGAACGGGGTCCTCTGCAAGAGCGGTCGACGCTCTTAACCGCTAAGCCGTCTCTCCAGCCCCTCTTTTTAATTCAACACGCTGATTCCCTGCCCGCAAATCCTGCCTCAGTACTGAGCCTCTCTGATTGGCTGGTGCCGATGACGCCATCAGATCGCGCACCTCGAGCCGGCGGCCGCGCTGTCATGTGGCTGGGTAGCCACCAATGGTTACGGATTTTTGTTCCCTGGCGGTTGCTCCGGCCCCACAGCTTTGCCAGTACTTGGGGTGGCTGTAGGGTGGCGATGGCCGAAGCACTCTCTGGCCAAGCCGAGGCAGCGGGCGTGTTGAAAGCTGTAGCTCTGCAAAACGGAGACGCTTGCGGGGAGCCACCCCGGAAACGCCAGGAAGCCGCTGCGGTAGTGGAGCCAGCCCCGGGGAGCGGGGAGCAGTCTCCGGGAAGCGGGGAGCAGGCTCCGGGAAGCGGGGAGCAGGCTCCGGGAAGCGGGGAGCAGGCTCCGGGAAACGGGGAGCAGGCTCCGGGAAGCGGGGAGCAGGTTCCCGGGAGCGGGGAGGAGGTTCCCGGGAGCGGGGAGGAGGTCCAGGGAGGCCGAGCCGGTGACCCAGGCAAGAGGAAGAAGCGGCGGGGCGCCAGCGGGGAGCGCGTCGTGCCGCCCCCAAAGAAACGGCGGTCTGGGGTCAGCTTTGGTGATGAGCACTTTGCAGAGACCAGGTACTACTTTGAAGGCGGCCTGCGCAAGGTGCGGCCCTATTACTTTGACTTCCGGACTTACTGTAAAGGCCGCTGGGTGGGCCACAGCTTGCTGCACGTCTTCAGCACGGAGTTCCGAGCCCAGCCGCTGACCTACTATGAGGCTGCAGTCCAGGCCAGGCGCCTGCATCTCAACGAGGAGCCAGTACAGGACCTTAGCATCGTGCTCAAGGTGGAGTTCGATTGGGCTGGCCAGAACCGGGCGAGGAAAGGAGGAAGGGTTCTTTTTAGACTTAAGTTTATAAGTTCTGGAGTAAAATGATAATTCAGTAGCAGTCTCGTTTTCACTTGGAACTCTTTTACCCTAGCTTCCCATATTGCCAGGTAGGCAGCCGTTCCATGCCACGCTCCTGTTTATCCGCCCCAGCAAGAGGCTTCTTTGTTTGCAAGGAACAGAAATGGGAATTCTCATGTTCCTTGAAGCAAGGGCACTGCTTATTTTCTGCCCTCCATGGGAGCTCTCTGTACAAATAATAATAGATATATCACTTATGCAATTTTTTAAAATTTGTAAGTGTTTTGCCTGCCTGTATGTAAGTGCACCACATGTGCATGCAGTGCCCGTGAAGGCCAGAAGAGGGGCATAGATCACCTGAAACCGGAGTTACAAACCATTGTTATCTTCCATTTGGATGCTGAGAACTAAATTCCACCCTTCTACAAGAGGACCTCTTAACTGCTGAGCCATCTCTCCAGCCTTCCATTTATTCATTTTTCCTGTATCTGGCACAAAGTTAAGCTTTTTACTTTTTTTTTTTTCTGTCTAGTCTGGAACTCACTCTGTAGACCAGGATGGCCTTGAACTCACAAAGATGTGCCTGCCTCTGCCTCTAGAGTATTAGGATTAAAGGCACCACCATGCCCAGCTAAAGTTAAGCATTTTATGTGGTCCAACATGAAATCCAAGTGGCAGGGGGTGAACAAATTCTTTACCTCATTCCTTACCTCATTTTGTGAGAAAACAACTAATAAAAACCTCACAGTAAGGCAAGGGTGCCACTTCCAAAGTGTGTGTTCTTATTAACACTTAAAACTATTTGTATATGATATGTATAGAATTGTGAGGGGCTGGAGAGATGGCTCAGCGGTTAGAAGTATCAACTGCTCTTGCAGAGGGCCCAGATTCGATTCCCAGCACCCACATGGCAGCTGAGAACTGTCTTTGACTCCAGTTCCAGGGGAATCTGATGCCCTCTTCTGACCTTTGAGGTAACCTACATGCAGACAGTACACTCATACACAAAAAATAATAAATTATAAAATAATTGTGAATATCAGAGACTAGAATTGTCTGGCCAGCTGCTTTGACCTGTTCTTTAAAGTTCTCTGAGTGCTGGAGAGATGGCCTAGCGGTTAAGAGCGCCGACCGCTCTTACAGAGGACCCGGGTTCGATCCCCAGCACCCACATGGCGGCCGAGAACCGTCTGAAACTCCAATTCCAGGAGAACTCCAGTTCCAGGGGAATCCGAGACCCTCTTCTGACCTCCGCGGCATTGCACGACACGGGTGCACA